>BLKR01012169.1:0-22849 GCA_011170035.1 Teleogryllus occipitalis | reverse complement strand
AACATTTCTCCACAGTTATCACTTTACTACCACTACCATTATCTTTTCCATCACCACAGCATATCATTGACCCACCTAACGGTCATATCTGTCATTACATCGCCACTGAAGCATTAAAGACTAATTAATTAGTTTATATCTCCATGATTATAAATTTATCGCAGATGTGCACTGTATCAGCAGGTTAATCGAAAGGGCATTAGTGAATTCGGACAAGGAAATATTGTGCTAAATGTTCTATAAATAGATGTGTACCTTTTTTAACAGGAAACAATTCTTACTACACTATATTCAAGTCATGAATGAAACTTGTAAACATTTTCAAATCTTAATTTTTGAAATTTTGTTTGCAAAGCATGCTCAATTATTTTTGTATTTATGTTTAACAATCTCGCAATGCATATTGTAAAAATCCTTCAGAACTAACATCCACACCATTACTAACTTGGAGCACACACACGCACACATACATATATATATATATATATATATATATATATATATATATATATATATATATATATATATACACACACATATACATATTTGTTTCAATATCCTGAAATATGTATAAGGCGGGGTATATATTTTGCTCCATGTTTAGAACGGCAGTGAAGCTCCAGACCCGCAAAATGGTTATTAAAAACAATCTATGTCAACATAAGCGGATTTGCTCCGTGGAGAATGCTCCGTTTCCAATTCCGACAGAAAAGCGACAGCCTCGCCACTTTAGCCTCTTAACGAATCGCTTGGCTGCTCTTGTGATCTGCAACTCGGTACAAGTACAAACATTTTTTGGCATTAAAGAAGGCTCAAATAATACTATATATTATAAAAATATAGTCTTTTCCAGCTAGTATCAAGTGGCTTATAGTAGTATATTGTATAAAAATGTAGATGTGTATCAAACTTCCTGATGTGAGGGAGATTTGAGCCATGGCGTAAGTGATTTCATCCACTTTAATAAATAGAGGAAAGTATAGTTTTCAAGCACGTAATTACTATCAACCACCGATAAAAACAGTAAATTAAAGAGAATGAAACTTCGAGACATTAACTATGGATAATTTCTTTTCATGTAAGGCCCATTTTAATAATAACAATGTAATAAGAACCGTCATGTTTTTTTATTAATAAAATTTTCTTCGCATAATTCCAGCAAATGCACAAAATCACTTATTGGATCTTGTGCATTTTTATGATACTATACAGTAGAACATAACAATAAATTTAATTTTTTCGCAGGAATGTATCCGACCTCTTCTACTATCAAACCTCTCGATTTGCTCCAAACTCGTGAACAGCAGTTAGTTTAAATTTTAGAAAAGCGACTGTCAATGATATTACGAATAGATGATATTACGAATCATGTATTGTCTTTTAACGAAAAAATGTTTATGTTTTTTCATAAAATATATTTATTTAAATCATGTCATTCTGCACAAATTTATTAGACGGTTTGTAACGAATTGAGAAAAATAAGTAGCTTCCATTACATTTATCAACAAGCTGATATGAATTAGTAAAGAGTGACATAATAGATTTTATTTTTTAATTCACAGGAAACCTCCAAGTAGTCATATAAACGATCAAAGTGCTCACGAAATCGCGTAACACAAATTCATCCTGCACACTATAATGAAAGCGTTGTACATATAATATCTTCTACAATGGTTGGATGAACGATATATATTATTTACGATATTAGTGTCGTAATACATCTGATTACAATACGAGATTGGAAAATTGCCAAACGACGCCGTTAGGCCGAGTTTTGTAACAATTAAGTATTGTAATCAGATGTTACGACACGAATATGGTACAACGTTTTATCCACTTTGTAAAACATTGTTAGATTTAAGATTAAAATTTTCATTTAGTATTCACATTTTCCCCCTTTAAGTGGTGACACTGTTCTCAACAAGGAGAACAATTGAAACGCGCATGGTGTAAAAATTTCGACAACATGAGCGAATGCAGTTCAGACTCAGAAATAGAAGGAGCAGCAAATGCTGCTATAGATTCTTTGTTAACACTCAAATCAAAGAAGAAATAAGAGCGTGAGTACTCAATTTTGAAGGATTGGTGTGAAAACAAAAACGTTCATTGCATATCAGAAAAAGTTTTAATGGCTTACTTTTCCGGCAAGTCAGAAAAGGAGAAACCGAGTAGTCTTTGGACCCACTTTTCTATGCTGAAGAGTACTTTATTAGTTAAGGATAATATTGATATAAGTAAGTTTACCCAGTTGTTAGCATTTTTAAAAAAGAAAAGTGCAGGATATAAAACAAAAAAGTCAATGATATTTTCAAAAGAAGACATACATACATTTTTAATAGAAGCTGACGATGATTATTATTTGTTGATGAAGGTGACCTTAATAATTGGTATATTTGGCGCTTGCCGTAAAGATGAGTTAAAGAATCTTAAAATAAGTGATATAGAGATAGACAAACATGTATTTTAATTAATATACCAAACAGTAAGACTTAAATTGAGAAAGAATTTGTAATTAGTGAAGGGAATATTAAAGAATTTAACTGTTTAGAAACATTTCGTAAATTTTTTTCGCCTTCGGCCTGAAAGTGTCAAGCACGATCGTTTCTTTGCAGTTTACAAAAATTGAAAATGTACTTGCCAACCTGTTGGACTAAATACTTTTGGAGGCATTCCGAAGCTAATAGTAAAGTATCTTGGTTTGCAGAACCCTGAAAGATTTACAGGACATTGTTTTCGGCGATCGTCCGCTTCATTACTAGCAAATGCCGGTGCTGATATGGATATGCTGAAGAGGCACGGTGGGTGGAAGTCGTCTTCTGTTGCAGAAGGGTATGTATAATCGTCAGTAGAAAACAAGAAACAAATAGCTATGACAATTATGGGGGAAAATAGTATTTCAAATACTAACATTGTAACGATACTGAATATTGTACTCCGGATAACCATAAGCAAAATGTTGCGCAATACACGTGCTGATGCCTTTTGCGTGTTTTCAGAGCCGCCGGACGGTTAATTCGTTCCGCCCAGCTGCATCCGCGACACCTTGGCGCCAGGCGAGCGGGGGAAACTCTGTTTACTTTCTCCAACGCTGGTCGCGGGACTCTCCCCGGGGATCTAGCTGGGGAAGGGGGGCTGCGCAGTTCGGAGACTCCGGGATAGACCACCTGCGATTATTTACTAAAAGTGTGCAAGTGAGAGCGCATTATGGAAAATTCCACTCGACACACCGGCAAGACGCAGAAGCTGATTGGACAAAAATTAGTTAAGACGTAGAAACTTTTCACCAATGGAAGAACGTTTTGGCAAAATTCTCCTGAAACTTGTAGAACATTTGGGAAACTGGAGGGGGAAAAGACTTGTGAGCGCTGGCATGCGCTGAGCACGCAGAAGGGCGTACAGAAGGGCGGAGGAGAAGAGCGCTGACGTGCGCTGAGCACGCTGGACAGTAGGGCGGGAGAAGGGCAGTGTCCCGCTACCTTGAATTGCGGACGAGTAGCTCCTCCGGTTACTCACTTATCGAGGGAACGAACGATTAGATGATTACTGTGTGTGTAAGAGAGTAATCGAGTATAATTTTTTTATCTCTGCCGATCACGCCCGCGTAGCACGTCACAAGTTACGTGACGATCATTATCGCGCTGTCGGACGCCTGAGTTGTGAGCTGTCGTCACCACCATCGTCACCACTGCAGCGGTCATCGTCGCCGCCGCCGCCGCCGTCGCCGTGGTCACACTGCGCCACCGCCGCCGCCGCCGCCGCCGACGCGGGACACAAGGACTCCCCTGCACCCCCGAGACACGCCGTCTGGCGTGAGGTTCGGCGACCTGTAGAGGTTGCTCACCCCAGCGGGCCTGCATTGTAAATGGTGACTGTGCATTGATTTGTCGAGCTGCGGCAAAATCTCCAACACGCCCTTCAGGCACAACTTTTATTTTAAAAAAACAACTTTTATCCAGGGTTATAGCCAACCTCCAGGAAGTGCTGGCCGCGCATTGGCGCCTTCGTCATAACGTTAAGTTTTCCCTAATGTACTAACTTTTTAGCGTAAAATTACCGTAAAATTAGAAGTATCAGTTATTCCTGAGCTCAGACCTTGATTTTTGTCTTTTAAAATTTTAATTATTTTATTAAAGTTCACTTGTGTTCAAAGTAACCTTTATTTAATTAATCACGTAGCTAAATCCGTCCACCATCCATATTTCTAGAATCTACATGCTTCCTGAGCTATCCGGCCACACGAGCCCAGGTAAGCACAGGTAGGTTTGGGATACCAGGTTCGGTGCAATATGAATTGTCAGGCTTCAACATCATCAGGAATTACAATTTCAAATTGCAAGAAATTTGTTGTTAATGTATATAATAAGTAATTAAAACATATTATTATTGTTATTATTTGAAAAATTGTTAACAAAGTTATTTTCATAATAAATTATTTGAATAATTGTTGTTATTCTCAATAGTAGACCATGGAATAGTGCTCGTCTCAGAATAACCCTACTCGTATGCCATTACCGCACTAGTGTGGTAATGAAGTACATTATCACACTAGAGTGGTAAAGTACTTCATTACGAAACTGATTATAATAGCATAATGTTTCACATTACCTAACCGAAGTGGATAAAATCATATACCTACGATGAAAGCAAAAGTAATTGGGCCAACGCGAGAAATAATTTAGTCGAGTGAAACCAAAAATGCTCCGAGTGGCGAAATGAGTGACAAAGGAATATATCGCGCCATGAAACAGCGTGTTAACCCAAGAGAGCGCAGAACGGAATTGTGACCGCGAGGCGCTAAAAAGACGTGCTGTAAAGTAGAAGTTAGCGGCAGCTGTCGTGCCAGCCGCTACATACTGGTTCAATAGGACCTAAAACCCGGTCATAATTGCAAATGCGAGTGGATTTGCGTAAAAATGGGTATCTATGGGCTTTTAGGATCGCTGAACATGAACATCATAAAGAAATTTCAAAATTCAAAACGGCGGTTTCAAAATGGCGATCTCCTCATTTAGAAACAAACAAAAATGCATAAAAAATATACATATGGGGTTCTGGAGGTAACTGATTTCGAATATTATAATGAAATTTCAAAATTCAAAATGGCGATTTGGAAATGGCTGACTCATAAAAATAATGATATGTGTAGAAATACGGATACAATAGTTCTCGCGGTCGCGAGTTAATATTGTTATCATTCTGAAATATTATATCAGTAATTTTCTTATTAAAAATAATTATAAGAAGGAGAAATTGAAAAATTAGACAAAGAAAATAATTCCCCGTGGCGAAGAAGACAATTCCGGGATATCTAGTGTTAAAAATTATTTTGTAGCATTGCAGTAAAGAGGTTATAAAACAAAAAAGTGCAGACATGTGCAGCTAAATGTGTTTTTCCTTATAAAAGGCATTCTTCTCGATAAATAAAAAAAAATGATTGAGGCAGGAATACGCAGGCCAAAAATTATAATCCGCAATACTCATGACTAACATTGCTCCATACGTTAGAATTAAGCCGTATTATAATACAATTATTTGACAATTTTTCTTAAAAATATACCTAACTTGTAGTCAAAAGTGTCTTCTATTCGGAAATACAAAAAGAATCCACAAAAAAATTTAAACATTTTTTTTATTTCACAAATATCGTTGACAAGAATCAATGAATTCGAGTGTTTCGAGCAACGGAACTTTACGAGACCGTGAGGAAGACAAACATGATTAAAATAACTTTCTGAAGCTGACGTAGTGTTCTCCAATGTCTTCCGAACGAGATTTGCTATGTCAGAATTTCGAACGTGCACTTTAAATTTTGCCATTATGGCCAGGTTTTTGGCCCGGTTCAACCAGTGTGCGCCGCCACCTCGCCGCGTAACGGCATTCAGGGTTGGGGGAGGGGGTGGTGTCCGCTAACCCGCATCGAAAAGCGCGGCCGAGAGCGGAGAATGAGTGAGGCCCGACGGATGACGGCGCCTCAAAAGACTGGAGGAAAAAGGCGACAGCCGGTTTTTTCCACGGTAGCGAGTGCGTGAAATGGTTAAAACCGTGGTAGAGGAATGAAATTGGTAGTGAGGTTGTGGTGTTTGAGAGTTGGGAAATTTGGTGATGGATGGATGATGTGTTGTCGATGGTGTTGTAATGAGTGTAGGTTTGTGATGGTTGAAATAGTTGAAACGGTGGTAGAAGAAGTGGTGAATGAAATTGGTAGTGAGCTTGTGGTGTATGAGAGTTCGGAGATTTGGTGATGGATGGATGATGTGTTGTCGGTGGTGTTGTAAGAAGTTTAGTGTATGTGATGGTTGAAGTGGTTGAAACCATGGTACAGGAAGTGGTGAATGAAATTGGTTTTGAGGTATATGAGAGTTGGGAAATTTGGTGATGAATGGTTGAAGTGTTGTCGATGGTATTGGCAAGAATCGCGATGTTGTGGGGTAAAGAAAGATGTGGGGTAGTGCGATTGTGTTTAAAACAATAAAGGCTTTGGTAGTCGTGATGGTGGTTCTGGTAACGATTACTGTAGTAATGATGTTACAGCAATCAAACAGATAAATCAGAATAAATGTTACAAACTTCTAGAGCAAATAGAGATGTCGAAAACGATCTCTTTTTCCTTGCTTAATCAAGGGGAAATGGCATATGCTCAATTCCGTTATACGAAATATTTCACTACATGTTCATTGCCAAAAAGAGATCATTTTCGACCCGTCTACATGCTTTAGAAGTTTGCAATGTTTATTCTATATCATCTGTATTTGAGATTATTATTGTTTGAGGGCCTTGGTTAGGATTCCATTGTCAGAATGCGTATTTTTTAGTCATTTTCATTTGGCGGGCGGAAGTCTTCACATTGTAGGTCAGTGGAACTTCGAAGTGCAGTGATGTTTACAGTCTAATAATTATTATTTAGTGATATAAAAGGCAACAGATTCACCTGGAGAAAATTGCTAATAAGCTCCTCCTATATTATTAGAAACATTAATAACAACAGTAATAATAAATTATGCTGACAAAAATATTATACATACTAGACATACCTTATTTTCAAAAATATAGATTCCAATTTTAACGGGAATGACGGTGATCAGTGGTTGTGAAGTAATGACTCGTCGGAGGTAATGATCATGCTGGCAAGAAAGAGGGTTTAGAATAAAATATGAGGATTTGCGTGTAAAATTTGGTGATCCAATATGATGTGATGAACTTAATTAGTTCACAAAAATATAGTGAGTGCTGTGATGAGTCAGTCAGTCACTGATAGATGAAATTTACAGTGGAGATCTCACCTCCGAAAGTAGAATTTGTGACTGGATATGCAGATGATGGAGAGGAAGTGCGGTGAATTTTCTGGAGATAAAGACAGACGGTGTGATGACAACAGGAGTGAAGTCCATGGCGCTGCGAGAGCGAAGAGCTCAGAGTGAGTTGACGGCGGGGGTGGCGGGGGCGGCGGGGGTGGCGGGGGCGGCGGGCGCGGCGGGGGGAGGGGTGGTGGGGGCGGCGGAAGGGGACAGAATAGGAGTCGGCGGAGGCGGTGCCCTGTTCGCTAATACAAAGAGCGGAAGATTAAAAGGGAAGCCCTTTTTTGCGTGGTCTGCCAAGCGCTACCATCCTTCTCTCTCGCTACGCAAGGGCGAAAATTGAACCGTGGGTAACCAAAGGGTGGGTGGTGCAGGAAGAGTACCCCGTGAAGGCGAGTGCGCATGAGAAGTTTTTTCCCGGAAACAGGGAGTAAAATAGAAAGCGAAAGAAGAGAATTCTAACGCAGGACTCGAAATGCAGGAAGGGAAGATAGTGCAAAAAATTTAAGAAAATATCAAGAACGACAGAGTTAAGATAAAATGAATTATGATAGCAAAGTAAACTTTATAATTAATAAGACTATTAGGTGATGGTAATTGAGAAATATAGCTCCAGAAGCAAAGATATGATTTGAGGCAAGTACGGAACCGACGCTTGGATAGGATGGTGATGAGGGCGGAATCGAAGACGGGACGGACTCAGGGTTTTGAGAGAATCAAAAAGGGTACAGAATTGTAGCGATTGTGGGATCGATTCGTAGTCAAGGTTGAAGCGAGAACGGGATGACGGCCGAGTTTGTAAAGATAGTATGATAGAAATGAGAATAACAATTTATTTTTTTGTACACCAGCATTAAAAACAACCCTTTTCCATTTACAAAATTGCCCATAATGTGGCATATTATGGCCCGAATTATTACGTCATCGCTATTTCTGCACGAAATATGAGTCATCGCTGACATAAAAGTGACAGCCCCAATTATCATCAGTTATGGAGTATAAAGAAGGCAGTGGTACCATGTAAATAGATTCAGTGTTCGCAGTAAAATCAAATATATAGTGAAAAAAACTTGTCACTACTTGTATCTACTAAAAACTTCTAAAATCTAATTTATTAACTTATTACTCCTTTAAAATTATATGTTGCTTTTATTTGGTAACATTTAACAATAATAATAAATAACATCTCGTTTGTTTTTATGAATATTAATATTAATAGTACAGTTGGATAAATTTGTCAAAGACACACCAGATGTACTTAATTCCAAAGTACTTGTTTTCTTTATTTTCTGCACTAAGGAATTGTTTCAATGTAAATCTTATTATTTACTAATTCTTCCATGTATGATTCAGCTACATTTGAAGATCGCTATCCTTCATGGCAAGTAAGTGCAATAATCACCATTATTATCGGCGAGAAACGTCGCGGATGTCCTCTTAAACGAATACACACTTTTACACATCGTCTTTAATTTTGAATATGTGCACCATAACCTAGATGCTTTACACGCTGTGGACTTGATGTTTAAAGAAGCATGCATCATAACTAATGACCGTATTTTTATGTAATACCGTATTTTTTGTCTTTATTCTCACAATATCATTTTTTGTTACATATTTTTACATATTTGGTACTATATTACATATTTTACGTATTTTGCTTTTGCTTTTTTGACAACATATTATTTTATTTTATCAATTATCGTCGATTTTCTTACATATTGTTATGAGAGAAGTATTTTCAAAAAAATCAGCAATCCATCCTATAGTATTACTGCGTACTCAACTCGAGGTGCGCTACGTGAAGATGCAGTCGGATATTCTCACAATCCGCGGTGCCTGTTTCAGTTATCTTAGTGTCGGGAAGAGCGTGGTAGCGACATATCATATTCACCTTTAGGTGTGAAAAGTATCATTGACGCCGAGTTTGGGGACCTTTCACCTTAATTTCCAAGAAACCTTGGCGATCGCTGTCGTGTAACACTTCGATGAGAATATTACAGCAGTGATTATTTCCTGGTCGTAGATATCGCCGGTTTGTAGATGGCTACTATTGCGTCTAATGTGGTTGCTAAACTACATTCCTAGATATCAATTCGTGAAGGTTCTACTACCTATGGGACAGTTGTGTGGTGCAAATATGCATCAACTTGTGCTTTCCAATGAATTTTAAACCGTTTGCATTGTTTTTAAAATTTGCATAGGAATTTTTTTTAAAGTAAGTTCATATTATGTAAATGTAGTTTAATATTACATATTATATTCGATTTTACGTATTTATTACATGTTCTTCTCTTCTGTTTTCATTACATATTTATAATTATATTTTGACGTTTCATACTACATATTTTCCGGTCTAGTTTGTACTGAGATAAATATTCTCTTTTTATCACTTTCAATATTCTCTACTTCGGTCAGCATTTTTAAGAATTTTAAAGGTTTCTAAATTATTTTTTAAACATTCTCTTAATTGATAGGAGTTTGATTATTTCGTATATTAAGTGCTTTGGTCATTAGTCGCTTAAGTAAAATGTATGTTCCTTTATCATAGGAGATGGCGGCATTCGTCCCCTGTCGATGATGAGATCCGACGCTGACCTACATGTCCGCTTGCGGAGTTTTCTCTTCAGGTATCTCCGACAAGTGGAGCACCACCTCAGCCGGGACAAACTCAGAGCTTCCGACTAGTCTCCCGGCATGTGCGGTAATGTAGTGCATGCGCAAGTGTGTACAAGCGAGGGGTGAGAATTGAGAAAAAGAAGATAGAAAGATCGTGCACAGTCCTTGAACCATTTGTAGGGTTCTGGTAGGCATTCGCCTGGTGTTGATCTGAGAAACAACGGAAAACTAACAATTAGAGCTGCCGATGCTAGAATTTTTCTTCGGACAGTGTCAACCGTTCGACCTAGGTATGGTTTTTTTTTTTTTCAAAATCCCTATGACCGTCGAAACTCGAACTCTAGGACGTCCCGGTCCAATGCCCTGCAGGATATTAGGTGATGCCCTGAGCCACCTCAACCCGTCAAATTCTTGAATTTCCTTCAAAATTAATTTACTAATTATTTAACGTAAGTAATTATATTACTTTACGTTACTTCCATTTTATTTGTGTCAACATACGTTGCGAAGGCAACAAAACACAATCGTTACAGAATGCGTTTGGAGTTGGAGACGCGGAAGAGGGGCAACAGAGGTTGGGTGGGTTGGCACTGTCGGTGGCGGCGGGGACGAGGGCGGAAGTGAAGCAGAGGAGGGTGAGCCGATGCGCGAATGGGGGCCAAAAAAGCGGGTAGCGGAAGTCATGATAGGATCTACGCTGCTCCCGTCAAAAGAAGCCGCCTTTGCGCTGTGCGGCAGCTGTTTAAGCCTGCAGCGTTAAGCTATCAAAGTGCTAATAGAAGGCGCGGTCACGGGGTAATGTCCAATCCGAAAACCCTGATGAGATTATCGCCTGGTGATGATACCGCCGTCGCCACAGTAGAAACAAGTATCGTGCACTTTCCGCGAGTGGGGAAAACGTACCAGGTTGGGAGGCTGCGATCTGACGGGAGTACATAAAATTACTGGGTTCGGGAAAGTTAAAAGATGTTTTTTGAACACGAATTTGCTTCATTATTGAATGCATCTTCGGTCGCAATGCTGGAATTTGCCTCATTCCCTCCTTCTGAATCCTACAGAATGCCACGCCACCGCATGTTTTTCCGTTAAATTAATTCATTGGATTTTTTTTCTGCAAAGGAATAATTAACATTTTACACAAATATTATTTGTTTAAATTTATTTAATTCTTTAGTACTTAAATACATTAATTGAATTACAAATACACGTAATTACACTGACATACGAATATATTAAGCCTCTTTGAACTCATAATACGAAAAATTGAATTGATTTGAACAATTATTTTTCAATTTAAAAGTTATCAATGAAGTTATTTCTGTAATTGTGAGAAGCTCTCTATTACATATATTTTTGCTGTTACTACTTATTACCTCGTTCTTAATTATAGCCTGGTCCCATTTGAAATTACAGTTAGATAAAATTGGCTCCATTTTCAATTATAGCTAGCATAATATAATCGGCCATATTGTTAGATTTATTGAAGAGATTTGCATGAATACTGCAACCTGTAAGAAATATCCACTAAATTTTTTAAAACGTCTTGATGACCAATTGTTTAAAACACATTGATAATTCTCTTGTACCGCTAGAAAAAAGTATTAAAACGTTTTGATTGAAAAGATGGTTGGCCACACTGAGAAGCAACACAGGTTGCACTTTCTGTGATCGGCTGTACCGATTATTCGGTTCCATTTTCCAGTTTGTCAAATGTACTGTTCTTTTTTTAAATTGGTTTACCACTCATTATCTTTAACGAAATTAATTATTCGCTTTTGCGCTTCTCTTCCTGATTCTCTTATTTAAACTTTACACAACCGGTCAGCTAGCAGACACAATACCCAAGAGTAAGCCCATCACCATTAAGCAGGAAAGTGTTGACTTTCGTAGCAAAACATTTGAAGTGCTTCAGCGGAGAGTTGGGGAACACTGCGCATTGTGTGTTTGTTTTCAAACAAAATAAACAGTAATGCGATACAAACATTTCAAACGTACGATATATTTTCAGGTAAAGAGACGTACAAGGCATTCGTATCACGTGAATATGTTCATTGAAAATGCAACAGCATCGGTCTATATTATATCCTTGCTTTGTTTTTCCTCTCTACATGCATTCTATTGTACATTATTCTGTGAATAGTAAATTCAACCATTGGAATGGGGAGCCACCGCCTCTCTTTATATTCACTTTGAAACCCTTTTACATATCTGTTTTACATATCTGAAACAAGCTGACCTGCTGGCCCAGGGGTTTGGCTCATTGCGTGCAAGTGCGCGAAACATCAAGTTTCAGGGTATGATTGATTGTTAATGATTTTGAGCGCCTCAACTGCTGAGGTAATTTGTCCCGTACGTGTGGTGTATGTTTTCCTCGGGAGGTGGTGGTGGTGGTGATGATATTTCCCCGCTGGAAGGCGAGATCCGGCTCCGACCTACCGTCAGCAAGCGGATTTTCCTCAACCAGGTATCTCTCACCAGCGGGGCACCGCCCCAGCCGGAACAAACTCTAAGCTCCCAACCAATCACCAGGCATATGTGTAAGTGTAGTGCATGTAAGGTGTGAGGATAGGTCAACGAAGAGAAAAGAGAGATCGCGCGCGATCCGTGGCTCGTTTGTTAGGGTACTGCACCGGCATAGTTAACTCTTCGATCTAGCTAACAAGGTAGTGTCAAATATCCTGTCACCGTCAGGACTCGAACCTAGGACTTTCCGGTCAGAGGCACTACAGTGACACTGACTGAACCCATCGTAGAGCATGGATTCTGTTGGTTGTGTTAGGACTTAGTGAGATTTCCCTGTATACCATGGATCCTCTCTGGATGGAAATCCTTCAGCTAATTCACACTTCTACTCGATGATTAGTGCCAAAGGATAGTATGCGAGTGTCTCACGGTTCGAGCCAACATAAATATGTAAATTAGGTTAACGAAGAAATGAATACATGGTACGTGAAAGTAAATAAGGACTCGGGACAAGGAATACTCAATTAATTAACATTAAGACGAGAGATCTGATAAGTAGAGGAATATGTATACGTATAAAGTAAAGTAGTATAATTTGTAAAAGAAAATGGTCAATAATTTTTTTGAGGGAATTCTTTATTGGCACGTGGGATGCGCATAATTACAACGTAGAACCCGCTGGGCCCGCCACTACGTATAATATTCTGGTATTCACCTAACCGTACCTACGCGCGGCTACGTGCACCATGTGCACCCTGTTCTGGTTTCCCACGCAATGAAGCAATAGACCTAAGGACTACCGCATTTAGCGCCAAACAAGAGCAACCAGGCTCTCTGTTGAAGTCCTCCGTACCTATTAAACCATTTAATATAATTTAATTTTACACACAATAATAACAAGAAAGAATAATAACTGATCTATTTTTTATTTTATGAAACCATAGGTCCCAGCCATTGTTTTCGGAGAATGAGGGGCAGGGAGGGAGTTAAGTTTCTATTCAATAGTAATGAAAATAGTTATTCGCACTAGTTGAGACCAAACTTGAAGCAGAGGGACTATGAGCCCCTTGACCCTCCTCTTTGGAGCAGCTCACGGCATACGAAGAAATCAGTTCCAATAACGAATCTGTTTTGTGATCTGGTCTGTCGTTGACGCGACAGTCCGCGTACAGGCCATGGCCTATCAGCAGCGTCCCGCCCTCACAGGCGTTGGTTAAGGGGGCACGAAGACATCCCTACGCCGTATGCTGGTCTCCTCAACCTTAGAAGTGAGCTTTCTCATCGTCACACAACATATACTGGGACATTGCAAGGAAAACACACATTATAATCTTCCTCGACCGGGAATCGAATCCGGGGTCGCATCATGGAAAGCGAGTATGCTGGCCAATGAGCCGACCGCGAGGGCTAAATTAAGAATATTTAATACAATTTAATTATAACAAGCATTCCTTACTCTTTATATCTGATGAGTAAAATACAATAGTAATACAAAATAAATGTTAAAAGGGGCATTCGTGCAAGAGCATTATTTGAGCCCAAACAAAACATTCACCGTCCCCGGATTCAAAACCATCAGAGCTGACAGAAACGAAAATTCGGGAGGTGGTGTATTGACTTTGATAAAGTTTAGCATTCAACACCACCAAATAACCTTGCCACACACTCCAGGTACAGAAAAAATCGGGATAAATGTACCATATGAAAATAATCAAACATTACCTATAGTCGCTACGTATAAACCACCCAACATAAAAATCAAAAATACTTCTATCAATAAATTACTTGAATTGCAAAATCCATTTATCATAGTGGGAGATTTGAATTCAAAGCATTTTGCATTGGGATGTTGGACCACAAATCCGGCCGGCGAATACCTAAACAGAATAAATAACACATTGCAACTTAACATACTAACGCCCACAGAACCAACGCATTTCCTATATGATTCCAACAAAAATCCAGATATATTAGATATAGCAGTAACAAATTTGAAAGATCTATTCTACTCTACTGTTCACCATGAATTAGACTCCGACCATATCCCAGTTGTTATAACATCTAAACTAACAAAACCTCCATCCTCTCCTGTTCCCACATTGAACACTTACAATATAAACTGGCATTACTTTACAAACGCTGTTGAAAAATCAATACCAAAATTTCAAATCCTTAATTCTTCTATTAAAATAAATCATGCAATCAGTGAGCTAAATAATATATTAATAAAAACTGTGAATAATTCTCAAAATACAACAATACCAGAAATCAGAAAGAAACTAAGAAAACCAGTACCTCCTAATATTACTGAATTAATAAAAGTTAAAAATAAAACCAGAAGGCTTTTGGAACACGCTAAAAATCCCAGAACTAAATCATCTAACTAATATTTGCAGAAAGGCAATAAGTAAACACAACCAAGAAAAATTCAATCAATTTATTGAAGGATTAAATACTAAAAGCAATTCTCTGTGGCAATTCACAAAGAAAATTTTAAGGAAAAAGAACAGCATTCCCCCACTGTCAACCGATCATGGGAAAAAATATTCACCCACAGAGAAAGCTTTTCAAAAGGGATATCACATAACCACTGTATTTCTAGATGTGTCCCAAGCATTTGACAGGATATGGCACCTAGCCCTTTACTTCAAACTAGTCGAAATTGGTACACAAAGTATTTAATTCAACTCATCAAAAATTTCATAGCTGACAGAACTTTCTCAGTTACAGTTGAAGGTCACTATTCTAACCCCAGACAAATTGCCGCTGGGGTCCCCCAAGGTTCACCTCTATCCCCAACCCTGTTTAATCTCTACACTTCAGACATTCCTACTTCCCATCAAATAAATACCGCCCAATTCGCTGATGACACTGCCTTATATATCTCCGGTACTTCACTACAAATTCACCAATTCCAGCTCCAACAGCATCTAAATCTAATAACAATTGAGCAAATAACTGGAAAATCAAATTAAATCCCTAAAAATCAGCAGCAACAATCTTCTCATTGAAAACCTTTGCACATCCATCCCCGCTACTCATAAATAATAACGCTATTGGACCCCCAATCAAGAAAACAATAAAATATCTTGGATTAAATTTAGACACTAAAATTAATTGGGAACAACACGTTGAAATAAAAGCACAACAGGCAAAAACCAAATTAATCCAATTAAGATCTTTACTTTTTTTTTATTTATTGATTTTGATGGATGTACATAGGTCAGTTGTAGTATAAACTTTACATATGTTTGATAGACTTACTTACTAACTTATATTTAAAACTTATTTCTAAGACTTAAATCTAACATTAGGTTGAGGATGCCCTATTGGGTCCTCTATTCTGGTTCAAATTCGGAGAACGTTTTAAGGAATATATTGTAGGGGTATCTGTTTTTTTATTCTGGTATGGTTCGGGTTTTTAGCGAGTCTAAAGGTTGCAAGGGAAGAGATTTGAGGTAAATAATAATAAAAGTTGGTGGCTAAGTATGTGATGTGATGTTCAATAAGTTCTAAGTTGAGTTCTTTGTGAAGCTGATGATTCGTGACAAACCACGGTGCATTGGTGATGGTTCTGAGAAATTGGTTCTGAATGATTTGTAGTTTCTTTAGATTGGTTTTTGCGGAATTTATCCAGATGGGACAAGCATACAGCAGTAGCGGTCTTAGAATGGCTTTGTATATTGCAATTGAAGAATGATATGGTAATGGACTGTTTCTATAGATTAAAGGTTTTAATTGTAGTAGTTTTATTTTAGCCTGTTTTATTTTTTCGTCTATGTGCTGTTTCCAATTCAGTTTAGTATCTAAGTTTAATCCAAGGTATTTAATAGGTTTGTTATGGGGGTACCAGTTTAGTTGATTGTTGTTTATTGTTAGGGGGGTGGGGTAGGTATAGGGTCTTAGTGTGAATATTTTTGCTGCGGTTTTGGATGAATTCAGTTGTATTTTAAGTTTGGATGCCCAGCTATCGAGTAAGTTGAGGTATAGTTGTGTTCTATTTCTGATGTCAATGATAGAGTTGCCAGAAGAAAATATTGCTGTATCGTCCGCAAATTGGGCTATGTGAATATTCGTTAATTTAGGAAGATCTGCAACGTATAAGTTGAATAGTGTGGGTGAAAGTGGTGAGCCTTGGGGGAGTCCTGCGTTAATTAGTCTAGGGTTGGAGTGATGATTATTAACATTCACTGAAAAAGTTCTATTGTTGAGAAAGCTATTGATAATTGATTTTATGTAGTATGGGGTGCCAATTTGTTTAATCTTGTACATTAAGGCTTGGTGCCATGTCCGATCAAACGCCTGAGTGATATCTATAAATACGCCTATTGTGTGATGTTTTTTCTGGAATGCTGTGTATATATGTTCGGAAATTCTTAGTAACTGGTGTTGAGTAGACACTTTTTCCATAAATCCAAATTGTTCTTTAGGAATTATTTTCGTTATGTGTAGGTAATTGTTTAATCTTTTAAGAATAATTTTCTCGAATATCTTTGATAAGGATGGTAATAGACTGATCGGACGATAACTGTCAACGTTTGCAGGATTTTTGTTCGGTTTACAAATGGGAATAATGATAGCATGTTTCCAGGTATGCGGAAAGTAGCTTATTCTGAGACACGAATTGTAGATGTTTGTGAGGGTGGCTATTGCTGGTGGGGGTAAATGTTTTAATACGATATTATTTATATTGTCGTGTCCGGGTGATTTTTTAAGAGGCAGTTTATTAATAATTTTTTTAATTTCAGAGGGTGAAATGTAGTGTATTTTTTGGTGAGGTCCATATTCTTGTTCTGATGCTGATTTGGTTATAGTGATGTGTCCAGGATGGAAATTAGTGTTGTTGACAGTGAAAGTTGAAGCAAAATATCTTGCTAGTTCTTCTGACTTTTGGTAGGATGTGTATGCTTTATCTGTTGTTGAGTTTATAGGAGGTATCGTGTTTTTCTTCTTAAGTATTTTTCGTGTGAATTGCCACAGGGTGTTATTACTGACGCTGAGCGACTGGATTAAGTTATGATAGTTTTGGCTATTGAAGTTAGTTATAAGTCTCTTTACGATATTTGTTAATAGGTTTAGTTCCCTCTTAAGTTCAGGTGTTCTTAATCGGTACCAAAGTCTTCTAGTTTTGTTTTTTATTGAAATTGCTTTCAATATTTCTTTGGGTAGTATTTTATGTCTGGTTGTATTTGAGCCTGGTGGAGTAGTTAATTGTGTACTTTTTATAGTAGAGTGTATCATTTCGTTGAAATGAGAGATGGATTGGTCTATTTCCAACGGGGTTTTTAATGTTTTTATTTTGGGTAAGGAATTTATTACTGTTTTTTGAAATTTGTGCCAATTAATTTTTATTGAGTTTGGTTTAGGGGCGGGGGCGTGTTGCGGTATAAGTTGGTGTGTAGTAATGATTACCGGGATATGATCAGAGCCAAGTTCGAAAGTAGGTGTGGAGTAAAATTTGATATTAGTATTTGTGATGCCTATGTCAAGGATGTCCGATTTACGAGTACGATCCTGAGGGTGGTATGTTGGCTCCGAAGGGGTGAGTATTCTTAGGTTTGAATTGTTTATTAGTTGAGCTAGGACTTTCCCGTTGTGGTTATTATTTTGACACCCCCAGCTTACGTGTTTTGAATTAAGGTCACCCAACAGCAAAGTTTTCTCGGTAGGTTGAAATAAATTAGGAAAGTTTGCATTTATAATTTTGGCTGTGGGGGGCTTATAAGCTGTTATAATTTTCCATGGTTGACTATTTATAAATATTTGGATAGCAACAGTTTCGATTCCTGGTGTGTCGGGTAGATTAATTTGGTGGTGATAAAGATAATTTTTGACCGCGATAAGTACCCCTCCTCCCCTATTTTCCGTTCGATCTGTTCTATAAGTGCTGTAACCTGGAATAAATAGTTTATTTTTTTATTCAGGTGTGTTTCAGTTATGCATGCTACGTCAATTTTATGATGATGCAGAAAATGAATTAGTTCTGTTTTTTTATTATTGATGCTATTGGAATTCCAATTCAAGATGGATATATTATTAGTGGGTTGAGTTGACACTATTATTGCTTAGATAAGCGGTGACAGAGTTTTGAATGGTGCTGATGATGGTAGGGATTAAAGAATTTATGAAATTAATGATGCATGAGGTGATTGAGTTGATTATTGTGCTGATAATTGGATTGTTAGAGTCAGAATCATTTGGATGGGAAGAGGACTGGGAGTGGGTGTGAGAATTTTGTGAGTTGGATTGGATTCGATTTTTGGAGTTTGAGATGTGGGTGAAGTTTCGGAGAGTACTGGTTTGGGGTAATTTTGGGAAGTTTTCTGTAGATTGATTTGGAGGAGGGGGTGGGGGAGGGGATTGAGAGTTTTGAGGGTTTTCATTTCTATTAGTTTTGTTGCGATCATTGTTTTTTCTTTCAAGGATTTCTTTAAAATAAGAACAGTTTGGATTTCGTATGTCCGCTCGATGATTTCCGTTGCAGTTCGCACAGAGAGGGGTTTTAGCTTTGTTGGGGCACGTCACAGAATAATGATTTCCGGCACAAAAAGCACAATTGATAACATGATTGCAGTTATTCTTCGTGTGACCGTAATCTAAACATCTCTGACACTGCAAGGGGCCTTGAGGTTTTCGACGTCTTTCTGTTTTCACCCGATGATTGCATATTTGAGTTATTTCTAAGATTGTTTCTATTGGTTCACCTCCGTTAAATTCGGCGGCCACAACAGGAACTGGATTATTGTCTTTTAGTAGTCTTGTAACTTTGGTGATTGATGGGTAGCGTTGTTTTAAATCTGAGAAGATTTCGGGTTCCGTAATTGACTGATGTATGTTTTTAAATACAACTGAATATTTTTTGTTAGATGGGTCTTTAAACGAGTGAAAATTTCTCTGAGTTTGTATTAAATATTTGATTATGCTACGAAAGTCTGTAGATGTGTTGGCACTGATTTTAACCTTGTTGTTTTTTATGTCTGCTACGAAATTTTGGGTAACATTAATTTTTAATTCCTTGATAAAGTTATTAACTTGTTCGATGCGGGCTACAAATATTGGTGGGATTCTATTTGATACACTAATTTGATCTTGTTGATTTTTTAGATACTCGAACCTTGTGTCCTCGGGCATGGAGTCTTTACTAGCAAGCAGATGAAATCTGTTATTCACTGGCACGTTATATTGAAGGTCACTATCATCAGCAGATGGATCACTGTAATTGCTGGATTCCGCACTTCTTTTTTTATTATGAAAATCATCAAGTTCACAGACTGACCTTTTTCTCACTGCTCCTGATGTTGAAGGTTGATGCTCCGTGCTGTTTGTAGCTCCTGTTGACTGAGTAACCTCCGCGTTTCCTTGAGTGTTGGTCAGGGGCGGGGCCATGCCGGGTTGTACGTCCATGGCTTCCTCTGATGGCGGAACTTGCAGCGTCGGATTTTCGTCACCGTTGGTGAAATTGTTGATGTCACTATTGTGAAGCGTTAGCAGGGCTTGACTAATAGCATGCCCTGTTGATGAGTTTGTGTCGCATGACAGACTGGTCACTACTAACACCAGTTTTCGTTGCTACGCACTGCGGGAGCGCAGTCACTCGGCACTATGTTCCCTGGTGGACGAACAAGCTGGGACTGAGCGCTAGCAAGGTAAGCACAGCGGAGCTGGGCACGTCCGCACACCACCGCTGCTGAACGACGAATGAAGACCTTTACTAAACTCATATAACCATCTCTCACTGTCAAATGCATTAACGCTATACAAATCATTCATTCGCTCAACACTATTATACGCATGCCCGATCTGGACCAATGTCACCAAAACCAATCTCAACAAAATGCAAATATTTCAAAACAAATATTTAAGATTAATAACAAGAGCTTCATGCTTTATTAGCAATAAACAACTACATCACGATCCAAACATAAATGAAATAGCTCACCAAATAGCATACCTATCAAACAACTTTTACACTAATTTTCCCTTCATGAAGGCATCAACTCACTACAGACTCGGAAAAGATCCCAGATACAAAACCAGAATAAAGAATAGATTCCCACTCCATTCTTTCCTCCAGATATTTGCAAATATCGACTAATTCTGATGAGGTGCTAATTGTTTCCTCTCCCTATTAAAGTTTGTTAAGTACAATTGTAAACTAGATTAAGTTGATTAGATTAAGTTGAATAGATTAAGTCACCATACAAAGTTACACCATACAAAACCATGCAAAGTTTCACTTGTAAACTGAACATTGTAATTTCAACAAAACAATAAATAAGTATTAAAAAAAGCTTTCTTTGAAGCACTGCTACGAAGCCCTTGTAGCTACGAGGAAAAGAGGACGGGCTGCAATCAGGCTATGCCTTATTGAGGAGGAATGAAAAAGTCTTACGAAAATTTGGCCACGTGTTGCAGTTGGTATACGTCTCTCCCCGCGTCTGTGGACATGTCGTATCCCATCCTAGGCTTCATCTTCTACTAGTGAAAGAACACGCATCTAAGGAGCGTTACTATTCGTTCGCCGGGACAGTGAATACCTGTGACAAAGTTTCACTTTGCGCATATTCCTGTCAAATGAGTTCTCTCTATCGATGTCAAACACAAGTTTATATATTTATACGTAAATTGTCATTAAAATGGCACCCATTCTTTCAATACTACGAGCACTGATTTTAAAAATATTAAATAATATTAACTAAATAATATAAACGAACTCTAAAATCATATTGATTAACTTATACTCAACTAAAATTTTGAATTTGTTTTCTTGAACTTACACTCGCTATTCTCTTTTAGTTCTTGAACTTTCACTCGTTGATTATTGAGAAATAATCTCAACTTCGCCTAAAATATACAATTCAAGTTTCATTAATGAGGGTTCTGTAAACCATTTTTTTACTAATAAAATGGTTAGTGGGCGCAAGAGTCACATTGTTTCCGAGAAAATAAAGTAGTTAGGCATTACAGACTTTCGACCTACATCGGTGTGAAGGTTGGGGAGATGCGAAAGTAAGCAAGTGATTTTATTTTGAACTACGTTTTGGTCAAAGAGTTTATGGACGCCAAAATATGTGGGGCGAAAATATTAAACACACATTAGTTAACTACTCCAAATATGCATAGCAAGAAATTTCATTGAGTTAGCATCTTCTTAAGTTATTCTCCCAATACTTACGGGGAAAACCGTGTTTTTCTGTTACATATTCCAGTTACATTCAAACAAGTACCAGTTTTGCTATATTTTATTTCCGAATACTCTTAAAATATAAAATAATTATCCAAATTATTAAGACTACATTTCTTATAATAAACAATGTTAACGTCTCTTTTGTGTTTAGGACCAAATTATCCGAAAGCATTAAAGAACCATCTGAAACAAATACCAACGACACACATTTCAGTTGCAACAATTTTTTCACTAAAATTGTTTGTTCCAAAAAATTTTCAATATCAATAAATTTCATTTTATATTTTGACTACATGTCACAACGAATTTCTAAGGGGAAAAAATATCGTCAACCCAGTATAGTGCACCACAACTTAGGCGTCTATCTTTCTAAAGAAAAAAGACAACCAATAAGAAGACTGCTTGGGAATTCACACTTAAAAATATTAAAAGGACTTCTTAGCGAATTCTTACAAGTAATTACTTCACGCAAACTCATGACATAAAAAATAAAGAAAATGCCAACAAGCTCTAAAATGTGTGGAGAAAAATGCGTTTTCGCTAAAAAGAGTTTCAGTGAAAACAATATATTGGAATTTACAAAATGTAAACAAAAACGAATCATTCCAGAGAGGCTAATTACTTTCTCCAGGAAATTATGGATATCAATTCTCCAAACAGTAGTTGGTAAATGGTAAAAACTTGGACGTGTAATTTTGTTTTGAAGAAAAAAAGACATATTTCTTCAAAAATATAATACAGTAATAAAAAATATAAGTAGATATAAAAAATTGAATGGAAATAAATACTACACGGAGATATTTATTTGTCTGAATATGTAAGTTTGTAGTAAGTTAACACCAAAATGTTGGTTTTGAGTGGTCTGCAATAAAAAATATGCACAATTCTACCAATCAAGAAAAACGATTACAGAATTACTACCACAAACAAGGAAGGAAAACGAAAACAAAATCAGAGCCGCGCTTATGAAAAAGTGAAAGCGCCAAAGTGCAAAGAATCTGCGCGCAGAGTGAGCGAGGCCTCAGAGCCTAATCCGCTGGGTGGCCTCTGTTTTCTTCGGAAGCAGGGCGAGTCCGGCAGCCTGCCCGAGGAAGGTGAGGGTAGAAAGGGTATCGGTGTGGAGGGGGAATGGGGGAGTGAGAGGAAATGGGGATGTGGAGGAGAATGGGGGAGTGAAGGGGAGGGGAAATGGGGTGGAAGGGAAATCAGAATGTGGAGGGGAATGGGGATGTGGAGGGGAAATGGGGGGTAGAGGGGAAATGGGGGTGTGAAAGGGGAAATGGGG
>BLKR01012168.1:0-22859 GCA_011170035.1 Teleogryllus occipitalis | reverse complement strand
TCTCTCTCTCTCTCTCTCTCTCTCTCTCTCTCTCTCTCTCTCTGTCTCTCTCTCTATGTCTCTCTCTCTATGTCTCTCTCTCTATGTCTCTCTCTCTATGTCTCTCTCTCTATGTCTCTCTCTCTATGTCTCTCTCTCTATGTCTCTCTCTCTATGTCTCTCTCTCTCTATGTCTCTCTCTCTCTCTATGTCTCTCTCTCTATGTCTCTCTCTCTCTATGTCTCTCTCTCTCTATGTCTCTCTCTATGTCTCTCTCTCTATATGTCTCTATCTCTATGTCTCTCTCTGAGAAACAGGTCAATGGCATATTTTGTTATGAGACTTGACTTTTTGTTTATTCGGTCAATCTAACTATCTACATGATTTTTAGACTCTGAGAATGGGTTTTGTTCTTGGCATTGGCGAAACTGTCAAATCGTAACTTCTCTCTCTCTCTCTCTCTCTCTCTCTCTCTCTCTCTCTCTCTCTCTCTCCCTCCCTCTTTTTCTCATCTCTCCATTCCTCGCCGCCCACACTCCTCCTGTCCTTCTCGGTCTCGCTCCACGGCATGGGACAATACTCAGCACCAAAGAAGCCCTGGTAGATTGTGAATTCCATTTAACTGAAGCGCCATCTCGTGCTGCAGAGTCATTTAGTGGTTACGACAAAATGAACAGCATACAATTTTTGTTCATAAAAAACAGAAAGGTGTGCCAACTTTCCATTTATATATATTTCTTATGAGGAGTAATTACGAAAAGTGTTGAGAGACACATGGCCGATAAAAAAAGTAACGAGTTCTTTTGGCACGTGCGCACTCTGGGAGTAATGCAGTTGACTTAGCAGTTGACGACGCGCTTACGGTACGGTTTCGAAAGAAACTGAAGAAAGGAACTATTTTTCAACTAAATGTTAGAATTAACGCTAACATAACATGTACGTTCGTACACATGAGCATAATTTTAAATTCTACTACAACCGGTTAGGCTCAATCCCTTTAAAATATTATTTTTCATTACACAAATCATCCACTCTGATGCATGAAATCAAATTTATGCTATGAATTTTTAAATAAACACATCTATATGTTAATTCTCTCACGAAGGATTTCGCATCTGTATGGGGATCTGTACGTATTACCTGAATATTTGTTTGAAATCACAAATACATTACAGGGTCCTAGAGTTATTTATATATTATATTTTTAACATACTGACAATTAAAGAAATGAATGTCGCGTTTACTTCAATGTATTAGCATTTCATAAATGTATCTCCCTTGCAGTCAGTGGTGAAGATGCAAATTTTCACTTCTACTCAAATTCACACGCACAAAGAATACATGTCATACATGTCATTCATGAATGACAAACACAATGAGTACTTGCTGCGGGTGTCATAGAACAATACCATGCCATTGTTTAATACATATTATAATATTACTGCCAGCTGTGAAATCATTAATATATCTCAATTTCCACATCTCCTCTAAATCATTACAGTACCGAAAGACTGGATCTCACAAACAAACACCATGAACAGTTTTGCTGTGCAATAATACCTTAGTTCTGAATGTGTAAAAAATATATTTCATTCATTCAAGCCGGCGCAGGTACAAACCCTTTTTTGGCCATTCGAATAATTCGAAATGTTTGTTACTTTCACTTACTCAAAGTGAGATGAAGCAAAGTCGTGTTGTATGTAGTTGGGAAGCGTTCGTGAGAAATAAAATCTCCCGGATCATTGACTGCAGGTGGATACTCAAAAGTTGTGTGACCTTTTACATCGGAGGCAAAAGATTTGAAACCCGGCACTGGAACAAATATATTTTTTCAAATCGAATATCTTACTTTCACATTTCAACGTGAGATAAACCAAAGTCGTGTAGCATACAGTTGGGAAGCGTTCGTGAGAAATAAATTCCCAGACAGACGTCCCCCAAAACACGCGAGAGGCCCTGGCTCTCAGCATCATGTTCTCGCAGGTGTGATGCAATAGGGAAGCGTCCGTGAGAAATAAATTCATCACCAACCGATCAGATCGTACAGTACAGGTGGATTCTGATACGTTGTGTAACCTATTACGTAAGGGACGAAGATTTGAAAGCCAGCGCGGAAACAAACACATTCTTGGCAATTCATTTATAATTCGAAATATTTCACTTTCTCAATGTACGTAGGTCATTCAATAATTAGAGAGAAATTGGTATGGCGAAAAAACAATCGATAGAACAAGTTTGGTAATTTTACTTGAAATTGGCATGACTGGGATAAGCCCCGACAGCAATAATGTGTTCACAACCTCAAAGTTAAGTTGAACGTTGGTGAGTCGACCTGAAAACTTCACATTGGTTGAACAACGTTCTGTGATTCGTTTTTTACTTGCTGAATGTAAGTAAATAGCTAATATATTCTCTAGAATGACTAAAGTGTATGATGAAAGTTGTATAAACCGCGGGAATTTTTACGAGTAGAAGAGTTTAAAAGTGGTCGAAATTCAGTGATTGACGAACGCCACGGAGACATCAGCAAGAAAAGTCATGTTGCCGGTGTTTGAGGACGCTGTAGGTGCGTTTTTTGGTGAATAACTCGATGAACAGCGTATAATAAACAGCCAATACTACACAGATAGGTTTTTGAACAAGCCGAAGCCAGTCATAAGAGAGAAACGTCGGGGATCTCAGAGGAGAGGTGTGATTCTCCAGCTAGACATCGCACGTCCTCACACTGCTCAACAAAGCTGTGAACCATCGAAAAGATGGGTTGGGAGATATTGCTTCATCTCCCATACAGCCCCGATTTAGCATCATCTGATTTACATTTGTTTGGTCCACTGAAGAAGGTATTACGTGGGAAGAAGTTCTAAAATAACAAAAACGTCAAAACATTTGTGGGAAATTGGTCGAAACACCAAGATGGAGACCGGAAGCGGTAGCTTACTGCATCAACTGATGCCACTGCTGCACCTCTGGCCGGGAGGTCCTAGGTTCGAGTCCTGACGGCGGCAGGATTTTCGACACTAGCTTTTCAGCTAGGTCGAATTCAATCGCTGTCTGAAGGAGAATTCTAGCGGCCGGCAGCTCTGATCGGTAGTTTTCCGTGGTTTCTCCAATCAACACCAGGCGAATGCTGGAGCAGTACCCTACCAAACGGGCCACGGACCGCGCGCGATCTGTCCTTCCTCTTCTTTGTCCTATCCTCTCCCCTTACACACTCACACTACCATGCACTACACTACTACATATTCCGCGAGACCGGTCGGGAGTTTAGAGCTTGTCCCGGCTGAAGCGGTGCTCCGCTTGTGGGAGAGTCCTGGTGAGGGGGAAACCCCACTAGCCGACGGTAGGTCGGTGCCGGTAGGTCGGTCTCGCCATCCAGCGAGGGACAATCACCGCCATCTCCCGAGAAAAAATATGCTATACACTAACGGGACTAATGACCGAAGCAGTTGACGCGCCCGGAAACACGAAAAAATCAATCAACCAAGATGAGTTCTTTACAGCTGGTGAAAAAAGCTAGTAACCCGTTGGGACAAGTGCAAAACTGTTTTTGGGCATTATATTGAAAAGAAGGAAAAGTCTTTTGTAAAAAAAGATGTTCATTTCTCCACACCAATTTGTCTCTTTAATTGTTGAATGCCCCTCGTAAGATGAACCAAAGTCATGTGTTACTATGTAGTTGGAAAGGGTTCCTGAGAAATAAATCCCACGCTAGGCGTCCCTAAGAAAACGCAAGTGGCCTTGGCTCGCAGCATCGTGTTCTGGCGGGGAGTCGGATGCCGGTGGCGTTTCCTGGAAGGCTGCGCGGGCCGCCACTACGCCAGGCAGCGAGCGAGCGAGCGGCGGCTGCTGCTGTGCGTCCGCCGGCCATTACGTCGTTTCCGCCGCCGCAGGTGCGCCTTCTAATGGGCGGCAGCCGCCTAATGCACCGCACTCGACGCACCCGCCCCGCCCCGCCCCCTCCCGCCGCCGTCTCATCCTCCAGTCCCACTCCGTGTCGACCTCGCCGTCGCCCTCCTTCGTCTCCGTTTCCACCTCCCGACTACGACATAGGCAACGTATACCACCACTACGCCCCCCAATATGCCCCTGACATTACGCTCCTGCCGCTACGCTCCAGCCGCTACGGCCCTGCCGCTACGGCCCTGCCGCTACGGCCCTGCCGCTACGCTCCTGCCGCTACGCCCCTGCCGCTACGCCCCTGCCGCTACGCCCCTGCCGCTACGCCCCTGCCGCTACGCCCCTGCCGCTACGCCCCTTGCCGCTACGCCCCTGCCGCTACGCCCCTGCCGCTACGCCCTTGCCGCTACGCCCCTGCCGCTACGCCTCTGCCGCTACGCCCCTGCCGCTACGCCCCTGCCGCTACGCCCCTGCCGCTACCCCCCTGCCACTATGTCCCTGCTGCGCTACGCCCACTGCCGCTACGCCCTGCCGCTGCGCCCCTGCCGCTGCGCCCCTGCCGCTACGCCCCTGCCGCTACGCCCTGCCCGCTACGCCCCTGCCGCTACGCGCCCCACCGCTACGCCCCTGCCGCTACGCCCCTGCCGCTACGCCCCTGCCGCTACGCCCCTGCCGCTGCGCCCTGTCGCTACGCCCTGCCGCTACGCCCCTGCCGCTACGCCCTGCCGCTACGCCCCTGCCGTCGCTACGCCCTGCCGCTACGCCCCTGCCGCTACGCCTGCCCGCTGCGCCCCTGCCCGCTACGCCCCTGCCGCTACGCCCCTGCCGCGCTACGCCCCCTGCCGCTACGCCCCTGCCGCTACGCCCTGCCCTTTACGCCCCTGCCGCTACGCCCCTGCGCTACGCCCCTGCCGCTACGCCCTGCCGCTACGCCCCTGCCGCTACGCCCCTGCCATACGCCCCTGCCGCTACGCCCTGCCGCTACGCCCCCGCCCGTTTCATCTGCCCCCTTCGACTCCTCGTCCATTCCCACCCCTGCTTCACACTCCATGCCGACCTACACCTTTCTCCTCCATTCCCGCCTCCATCTCAATTTCCGTCTACGGCACCGCCAATCCTTCTGCCTCACTATGACTGCACCACCTTTCGCATCGCCCACCGACTCATCCTCCATTCCCACCTCTGCTTACCACTCTATGTAGGCCTCCCGCCTCATTTCCTTCTGGTATCTCCGTCTTCACCTCCGTCTCCACTTGTGTCTACGACTGGGTTCTCTGCATTACTAGGCCTATCCCGTTCCACTTCACTACGCCTTCCAACTCTGACTCCTCCATTTACACCTCCGCTTCCCTCTCCACGTCGACCACCGCTTTGCTCCTCCATTCCCGCCTCCATCTCCATTTCTACCTCCGTCTTCAACACCAACACATCCTCACTCCACCAACGTATCTTCCCACAATTACGCACCTCTCGCATCTGCCTCAATTCCCACCTGGTCCAGCCTCCTCCATCGCCTCCCCTTCAATTGGTACCTCTATCACTGTCAACGCATCCCTCCCACCGCCTTCACTCCCATCTCTGTCTGGCCTCGACTTCCATCTCCACCGTCTATTCCTCCTATCTGCCACCTTTCCCGCTTTCCCTCTACCATCTTCCACTTTATATACCATTCCCTTCCATTACTGCCCCCGCTCTCACCCCTACTGCCACCCATGGTTTTGCCCTACTATCACCCTCTTTCTCGCCACCAACTTTGTATCCACCCCCTTTCGTGCCACAGTCTGCGCCTCAGGCAGAGCTGGGCTTCGTCCGCTTCTCCACGCGGTCGACACACGACGCTACCCGACGCACCGTAAAAAGACACTGCCGGATTCCCGCTGGTTGGCTTTTTCCAGCTGCTCGGGAGCGGAAGTAATTGATAGAGTTCTTTCCGTCATCTTCTACTGTATGCCGAGTTGAAAGGGCAATGGTGTGAGCAATATTGGATGGTGGACACGAAGTCATGTATTCAGTTTACAATCAAAATTTTCCGGTCGTGTGTTATTAGAAGTTTCAGATTTTCGGTGCGATGTGCTTCATAGTCCAGTTACCTGATGATCAAAAAGAGCATGTTCCCGAGAAACGTTCCAGGTGATAGATTCGAAATCTATGATCAACTCTAAATTGTTTGGCTTCATAGAAAACATAGCAGAAAATCCTGAAAATGCAAACTTTTTTCAATTTGTCGCTTGTAATTCGAAAACAGCGCTTTTTCGAAATATCCGCCATTTACAAAATTATAGTTAACAAATTCCCTACAAAATTCATAAATTAACTCTTATTTTGTGAGAAACGCTTTAGGCACCTGAGCGTGCCAATAAACAGTGCCTGGTCGGGTTTCTGAACAAAATGGAAGAACTATCTCCCGCCCTTCTACCTCGTGGCAGCACTCTTGTTTGTGTACCATGCTTGAAAACAACTATTGAGAACCATTTTTGTCATTGTTAGGTGATTAATTCTTCGATACTCGCGTAATCAGTAGGGACATTTTTTCTCTCGCGAAGCACCTGTAAAACCCACCAAATGGTTCGAGTCCCAACTGCTAGCTATTTTCGCTCTAGGTCGAATTCAGTTGCTATCTGGAGAAGTCTAGCGGCCATCTGCTCCGATCGGTAGTTCTCCGTGTTTTTCTGATCAATATCAGGCGAATAACGGAGTAGTAACCTAACAAACGGGCCACGGACCGCGCACAATCTTTCCTTCCTCTTCCTTGTCCTATTCTCACCCTTTAGTTACACACACACACACACACACACACTTATGCATTACACTACGACGCATGACGGGAGACCGCCCAAGAAGAGAAGATATAGATAGATAGATAGATAGATTTATTAAAGTTCGCTTTGAGCTAATGCTCGGTGGCAAACATTATTACAACTAGATATACGACAATTACAAAACTATTACGAATATTTACAAATATAATTACAATTAGAATTAGAGATTAATATCCTAGTTATAATTAATTTTGAGTTATCTATATGTTGACTTATAGCTTTTCTAACACTTCACTTCACTCCACTTCACTTCATTTCACTGCGCTGCACTACACTACACTCCCCACCCCTTCCATGCCCCCACCACACTTCACTTCACTTCACTTCACTGTATAAGAGACATGACCATATTATTAATAATACTAACGATTATAATAATGAAACTAATAATAATAATAATAATAATAATAATAATAATAATAATAATAATAATAATAATAATAATAATAATAATAATAATGATAAAAGTCCCAGTATTATTAATGATGACCTACATAGAATTAAGTATATTTTTAAATTTCACTACATTAGAAGGAAGAGTCTCTAGTGCTTTTGCAGGTAGTTTGTTCCAATCTACTATAGTACGATTCACAAAGGAGAACTTGCCTACATCAGTTCTTTGCTTTCTACATCGTATTTTCCAGGGATGGTCTCCTCTACTTTTATAATCAGGTTTCTGTAATCTTTTACTGAGGTCTGCCCATGCTGAGTCCCCTTTGTATGTCTTGTACATTACGCATAAACGCGCCCGTTCCCGTCTCTTAGATAAGGGTTCCCATTCATCTCGTCCATCAACGCGTCCATGATTAATGGACGCGTTGATCAACGCCTCCAAGAGCTTGTTGATTTCTTCGGAACATCATCTCTTGTGTGTCAAATGAGATAGATAGGGAAGCTCAAGGTAAGATTCGGGCACATAATCCCTAAACGAAGGAAGTTGAGCTCTCGCTTTAGAAACCTTGGCTATTGACCTTTCGACCACTACGGGTTTTTGCGTTCTTGTAATACCAATGACGATAAGTAAATTACAGTACGAAAAATTCAATTTAGTTTTAACATGTATATTATACAGATGATTTTGATTAGTCAGATTCAACATTAATTTCAGTTACTCAATACTTTTGGTCGATTTTCACATTATACAATAACTTCGAGAACAATCCATAACACCATCACCAACATTGACTGTTCAAATAATCCAAAATGCATTCTAAAAACACTCTTCTAAGAGGTTTAAAGAAGGTAACACCAGGTATTACTGCGAGCCATAATAAAACTAAGTGTTAAAATACTATTTTTTCAATAAAACGGTTCAGGTAGTTATGCAAGAAATAACTCTGTAATAAATAAAATTGACCATTGTAGAATTCACGACCATTAATAAATTGACCAATCCCATGATCCATATCTCACAATAAATAAAATTGTAAACGAATCAGAAAATAATAGACATAAAATGTACTTTAAGGTAACCGAGTCATGTCCGTCGTCAGTCGAAGGTTTGAGAACGGATATTTCCCAAAAATGTAGTGCTTCGAAACTATCATGCATCTGTAGTTGCATCTTATTACATGCAACACTTATATAAAACTTCCGGAACTCCTTTGAAAATAGAATTGCACACTTTACAATTGTGCAATTGCATAATATGTTAACGCGGCTAGCTCCAGATTCCCAGTCCTTCACTCAGAAATCGCCTCATTGACACGCCGATACATGCCTCTGTGATTAAACTGCTAAAATGTGTGATCGGACAGAGATTTGAACTTGGACGCAGAGATGATACGATTAACGATTTTATCAATTAAATTACCTCACTGGTTAGGAATTTCAACGGTCAGACGACACACAGGACACTTTCGCACAGGAGGTTGGCAGGTCACATTCCGATGCGGACTAGGAGATTTCAGGTGCCTGCGAATCCCTTGTGCATACGATTTGTTGTTGATAGATTGATTAGTTATTCCGGGCTGTTAAAGTCATCCCGAGAGTATAGTGCATGTTTTTAATCGCGGGAGATGCCCGTGACCTCTCACTAGATGGCGAGATTTTGCGCCAACCTACCCGTCGGCTAGCGGAGTTTACCCCAACCAGGTATCTTCCACCAACGAGTCATTTCCCCAGCCACGACAAGCTTTGTGGAGTGTACGTAAGTGTAAGTAAGTAAAGGGTGAAGATAGGGCAAGGAAGAGGAAGGGCCATGGATTGCGTGCGGTCCATTGCCCAGTTGTTAGGGTACTGCTCCAACATTCGCGCTGTGTTTATCCGAGAAACCAAGACAAACTACCAATCAGAGCGACCAGCCTCCTGACAGCGCTCGAATTCGACCAAGCTGAATACCTTGGTCAAATAGCTGACAGGCACTGCAGCTGACAGGCACGTCCCTCTGACAGGCACAGCAGTGACATCAATTGATGCCCTGAGCCACCGAAGTCGATTAGGGCATATAAAGCTGCCTGACAATCAGAGACAAATATCATACGTGTAATGTCATTACATGCAATTTCCCACTACAAGTTCATTAAGAAAAAAGCTCTTCTCAAGACACGTAAACATAAATTGTTTCTGCTGCACTGCTTATTACGAAAAAACTTAACCTCAAACATAAATGAGTAATTCTGCCTTTATACGTGGAAAATGGTTAATTATAAAAAAAACGGTGTTCTCTTAAAATATTCAGTCTTTTGAGGCTATTATTCAACAAGTGAATTCGTATATTTCTTTTTCTTCAGCCGAAACGCTTTTCTGGAGCTAAACTTTTTGTGATTCATGAGGTGGTAGTGTTTTGTTCTCCCTCCGTAAGTGACCGGAAGAAGCCCTCGGAAGCTGCCCCTCGTCAGAGCCCTCTTCCGGGCTTTCTGCACGCATTCGCGTTCTTCCTTTGTTGTTCCCTTCCGAGAGAGGGTTTGTTTTCACTGGCATCCTCACTTGTTCCTTCCATTACCGTCTGGCGTATGTTACAGGTGAATGTTTTATTTGCTCCTTAGAGAAAGACTTGAGTTACCGGTTAGTTCGTGATGTATGAATGTTTTTAGTGCCATAGTACCCATTACTCGACCGATATATTTTTGAACTTTTTTATGTTGCCTTCCTAGATTTTAGACCTCAGGTAATTCAGAATTCCGGGAGTAGTGAAGAAGAAGTTAGAGATATGATATAAAATGGAATGAAATATATTTGAATATTGTTTTTAATTTGCGGACAATAATGTTACATGGTTAATTCTGTATAGGGAAACTAAACTTCAGTGGCAGGTGATTTAACGATTCTCTGTGAATACTGGCAGGCATAAATTTGTTCAATATTTGTAGTAGATTAGGTGGCATGTGACAAATTTCACTGACTACATTAATGTGAAGATTTCTCATGTATTTACACGAAGAAGAGTGAATTAAACTTCACATATAACATAACTCTACATAAATAAACAAATATATTTTATCTTAATTAAAAGAATATCTGACAATAGAAAACACTGCACGCAAGCAGATAAGCTTTTACAACGTCTGTTTGTTGCTCATGCCATTCATTTCATTTTTGCGAAGTATCAGAGGATTCAGTAATATACCAGACACTGAAATATTTGTGAATAAAATAATCCATTAAACCTTAAATAAGTTAATTTACCGGGATTTTTTTGCAGTTTCAAAAGAAGCAGTTGAATTACTTTCACATTAAAAATGAAATGACACTTTTCTCAAGAAGCTAATATTTTCTCTGAAAACGTAATATTCGAGTGTTGCTATAAAAACATAACGAACACAGCAAAACCAGCTCGTCAACATGTATTTAATGACTTTTTACGGCAGTGAAAAGCTCTTTAAAGTGAAGACTGTAACGAAAGGTCGTGCAAAAGACATCCTCATTTCCCCACTCCGCCCGTTGAAAATTATGTTTCAACATCCCAAAAGGTAGAAGAATCGACTTTTATATTGCATTCTTTTATTACGCATATTTTCCGAAACGATCTCGAGAAATAACAGCTTTCTTCCTTAGAATTTCTCGTCCGCGAGGGGCTTTCGCTACAAAATATAAACTTCTCTGTGTATATTTTATCGAGAAAGATCATTATCCTTTATAACTCCGCACCAGAGGGAAAGCCGTCGGACTATGCAAACTACAGCCGCTCTGACGGGACATTTTATCAGAGAGAAAAGAAATTATTTCACTGCCAGACACGAACGTTCCCCGGCACTTTACTCAAACTGCGTGATGGCGTGCGGCATTTGTAAAATTCACAGCGCCTTTCCATCCCACCCCCTCCGGTCCGGCAGTAAACTCGTCATATTTAGCTATCACGAGGATTTATTATAATTTTATCCACTCGACGCCGCGTCGTAATTTGCAATTCCCCCATCAGATAAGTGGTCGGCAGGCGGGAGCGGCTGTTTTCGGTCTGTTCCCCATCCTCTACGCCAGCCCCCGTTGCTGCCTCCCGCGTCTATTTCAACTCCCCGATTCTGCACCCCTGCACTCCTCCGACTGGCCACTCACACCACAAACATGTCCGCACCATGCCCGCTCGTCCCCTCATATCCCCGCCCTCGTAGATGATTCTCGCTTCCCAGTCCCCATTTGAAATCTCTGCTTCAGGATCTCGTCTCAGATCCCCGGTCTGGATTCCCGCTCCGGATCCCCGTTCCGAGTTCCCGCTCCGGATTCCTGTTCCGGGTCACCGCTCCGGGCCCCGCGCCCACTCCCCGCGCCCGCTCCCCGCGCCCGCTCCCCGCGCCCGCTCCCCGCGCCCGCTCCCCGCGCCCGCTCCCCGCGCCCGCTCCCCGCGCCCGCTCCCCGCGCCCGCTCCCCGCGCCCGCTCCCCGCGCCCGCTCCCCGCGCCCGCTCCCCGCGCCCGCTCCCCGCGCCCGCCCCCCGCGCCCGCTCCCCGCGCCCGCTCCCCGCGCCCGCTCCCCGCGCCCGCTCCCCGCGCCCGCTCCCCGCGCCCGCTCCCCGCGCCCACTCCCCGCGCCCACTCCCCGCACCCACTCTCCTCGTCCAGTCTCAGCACCGAGGCCCAGCGTCCAGGCCCCGAGCCCTCCCCGCGCCCAACCCTCGCTCCGACCACACACGGTCGCTGCTCAGCGCCTTCTGCTTTGCACCCGCCCCCATCCGCTTCCTAACGCACTTCACGCAGCCGCCCTCCGAATCGCACTCATTTCCGCACAGAGAGAACGGTGAAGATAGGCGGTAAGACTGAAGCGACGAACAGCAGGGTTCGGAAGAGGAGATTACAGCGGAGGGGAATGAAATGCATGGCACGAGGGAAGCGGTTTTGACGATCAAATATGTAAATAACAGCGCAGCGATTCAGATGGAGGAGTGAGGCAGAGGTAGAGTGTAGCAAACTAGATGTTACAAACGACAGGGAGAAGGGAGATGGCAGACGTGGGTTGTTGGGGCAGAGGACAGAGAAGGAAGAGAGGGAGTGAGAGCTCATGATAAGGGACATCATTAAGCATCTGTGATTTTGCTTCATATTTGTGAGTATATCGGTGCGATGTTTTAGTGCTGGGACTAAATGCAATCCTGATAAATTACTTTTGTTTTCATCATTAAAATATTATAATGATAATATTAGAAGGCTGGTGTCTACATTATTTAAGAGAAATAGATTTATTTGTTGTGTTTAATAGTTAAGCTTATTCTGAGTTTTGCAAAGCACGGTGAGATCATTAATTTCAACTTTTTTTCATTTAAATGGGAGGAAATGATATGATAAATTGTATTTAAAAATGCAAATTATGTCTGTCATTCGCGGAGGCAGACAGCTACGTTAAAATTCATCTGCTGTTCTCGCCGGGATCGAATTTTTCGAAATGAAAGCAACATATATTGTAGAACTGAGCTATACGGATAATAGGATTTTTATTATTGAAATGGAGAGGAGACACATTTCAACAAAGAAGAAAGTATTAAATACAAAAAATCAGTGAGTGAATTTTTCTTCAGAATGAACATTTTATTGTAACAATACAGAGAATACCAACGACAAGACACTCAAACTCGAAAAGAATTCATTGAGGTAAAAATATTGAGGTAAAATATTCCAATTATTCACTGGAACGAAACCAACGACACCAAGAAATCACATTGAGGGCATTATAACAACGTTTCATTTATAACCAATAGTTTAAAGAAATGAAATACATTACAAATAAGAAATTTTTTAACTATAGTACTATTGTGTACAGGCGGAAATATGGTCGAAGAAAAACGCGGATATAGAAGCAACGGATATACATCGGTTCAGAAAATATCAATACGAGTTGTAAAAGAGATACTGACAAATAAACGTTGAAGACAAAAACCACCGAAAATTTTCGAAGGAGTCCACATAAAATTATGCATTAATATGAATACATACTGAACAAACTAATAATAAAACCTTAAAAGTACAGGCAGCGATAAAAACCGTCAATGCACAACAACGGGAGCAGAGAGTCAGTGGAAGGTCATGAACTAAGTGAGGCTCCGAAGCCATGGGCTTAGGACGGACTCACAGTTACGGCAGCAGAGTTGGTAGTAAGAGCGGCGCAGGAGACGGCGATAAGAAACTCAAACGGAATGTAGAGGAGTGGAAGCAAACGGGTGGGCGTGGGAATGTCGGGGCCGAGAGAAGGTTGCGGCATCGGGGGCAGGAAAAGAGAGGAGGGCGGCGGGGGCGGCGGGGGCGGCGGGGGCGGCGGGGGCGGCGGTGAGAGCAGCGGAGGCGGCGGAGGCAGCGCGGGCGGCGGCGAGGGCGAGGCAGCGGTGAGAACAACGAAGGCGGCGAGGCCCCGCAGCCTCGAGGAGGGCAGAGGCCGAGCCGCAGACGGTACCGCTCTCTCGCGGCCGGCCGCCTCATTACCCCGGCACGCGAAATTGCTTCATTATTTCATTAAGACGCCTGGAATTGCGTTCCAGCGCTGGCTGCGCCCGCCGCAAGAAGTGCCGTGCGCGCCGCACAGCCCATGCCCCGCCCGCGCCCCACAGGGCGGGAGGGGAGGCTCGCCCATTGGGGGAGAACGAGGGGAAGCAGCGCGGACGCAGGCGAAACGGTTGCTTGCTCAACGTTAGCGTTAAGTGTAGGTTACTTGACCTCTCCGTTCCACGGTGTCTTCCCAGATGAACTGTTAAGAGGAGGAGAGCTGGGAAAAGCTAGATGAAAATGACGGGGTGAAGAGGTCAGAAGGAATGAAAAAGACAAGGGTTTTGTATAAGAATGTGTGTATGAATGAGAGTTCAAAAACAAGAAAGACCGCAAATTAGAGTTAAATTGTGTGGCCCAAACGTGTGGCGGAACAAATTGTAGACATGAAACGATGAAGGCGTGGCACGATGTAGGCGTGAGACGATGTAGGCGTGACACGATGTAGACGGGACACGATGTAGACGGGACACACGATGTAGACGTGACACGATGTAGACGTGACATATTAGAGATGGTGCACCTAGGTAGGACACGTACGTCAAGCATGGAGTGTATGGAACATGTGAATAAGACACGTTGTGGATAGGAAATTCTGTTGATAGGGGCCAGATAGATGAGACAATTTTATGATGGGACAAAACGATACAAATAACTCTTGGGCCCATTAATGACGCAATGAATTACCTTCATGTAATTTTGATCCCACGAATGGAGCGTACAGGCGAGCGAATAGCGCCTGGGTAGAGAGCAGGTTAGTTAGTTAATGCCTTATTTTTACGTGGCGAGACTCGGGCCATCAGGCCCGCTCTTCCGTCTAACCACGCAAATTTCGGTACGCTCCTTTCACCACCTAGCGGAGAAGGGAGGTATCTTGGGCGACGAAACAGGCGGAACTCAATTTTGCTCAGAGGCTTCATTTAGGCTTGAGGATCTTTTACATGGAGTAAATCTACTACATGGGACAGCCGGCTTTAATTCCCCGGGGTACGAAGGATTTTTTTGCCCTTAAAAATCCACGGCTTCGATCGAGTTTTAACCCGCAAACTCGGGTACAACAGTCCGGTACGCTAACCGTTATACCACCAATTCCGCTCCGCAGGTTGACGCTCGGTACTACGAAGGAAGCGTGAGTAGTGAAAAGAGACGAAGGGTGAGTACAGCACCGGACATGTGGTACAGAAGTGCTTGCGAGAAACGTGCGCGAATCTTCGCTTCTCTCGCGAGCTCGGCGCGCCGTTCAACAGGCAGCCGCGGTTTCTCGGGCCTTCGTCGCAACGAGATTTCTAGTGCCCGCCTCCGCAGCAGTTGTGTAGCCACCGGCCTCCAGCAGGCATTCTCCTCTCACCGCCGAAGGGAGATCTGGACGAAAAGAGGGGAAGTTGGTGAAGGGAGAAGCTCCCAGTGTTGCAGGCAAATAAGAGTGCTCTCACTAAATTCTCAGACTTACTCGTGTAATTCTTTGCCACTCTTCCTGCGAATTTACACAACTCGAGAGACAGAATGGGGACTGCCGCTCTTTTGATGTCATCCATTGAAAACAGATATTACTGAAAGAACTTGAAAAAGTTTCCAGGGATTAAATATAAAAGCTTCTTAGTTATTTAAAGTCGATTTCATATAATAGATTGTGAACACAAAACAAAAAAAAAGTTAGTCCGTGTTTTCCACAGTACAAAGGTCTTGTTCATCTCAGAATATTTGTAAAATTTGTTTTCTCAGTTCCATGTATTCGACGTATTGTAATATTAAATGGTCAGAATATCACTTCCGACAATGTTCCTATCATGCAATACTTGGAGCAGTTTTAAAATGGGTCATTTTATTATCACGGACTTCACCGAGTAAATAATGGGACAACCGGCCTGGATAGTCGGGATCACTAAGACTGAAGGGCCGTAGGTGCCTTGGATTGAAAGTTTGTGAGTTCTAATCTCGCCAAGGGGATGGATGTTTCTATACGTTGGTCGAATGTGTTCCCCCACAGTTCCCCAAAGTTAAAAGTCATAGAGGCCGCTTTATGACTGAGCAGTTGAAAAGAAACCTTTAAAGAACAACAACGAAAAAGGGACAATGGCAAATTTTTAGAACAGCAATGATAGTGTTCAAAGCAAATCCCGACTGCAGTCTCGCGGGTTACCGATGGCAGTCAAACATTTTAGCGGCAGTATATTTCAAGTTTTTCGCGGTTCATTAACAGATTGGAGGCCCGGATATACTTGAAGCTGTGATTCATACGCACTGGTTAGTAACCCTTCCTTCATAAACGGTCTTATGGTGTTAAAGACACAGAATCAAAGTGAAATTATTTTTCTGCAAATATCAGAGACACAATAGCGAATAAATTCGAAGAACAAAATCTAACAAAGAAACTAAGAAAATTATGAAGAGATGACGCGATTTTTTTCAAAGAGATGCGATTATTTAAGATTACATTACTACAATATTCATTGAAATTACTTTGGCCTTGTGAAATTTGTGGTGGAAGATATAGGTTCATGGCAGGTTTACTCGGGGTTGGATGTGAAGTACATATTATTGAATGAATGAATGAATGAATGAATGACGCCTTATTTTACGTGGCGAGACTCAGGCATGAGACCTGCTCTTCCGCCTGACCACGCAAATTTCGTTATGCTCCTTTCACCTACTAGGTGAGAAAGAAGGTATTACTTGGGCGACAAAACAGGCAATTTGAATTTAGCTCAGAATCTTCATTTAGGCTTGAGGATCTTTTACATGCAGTAAATCTACTAATACGGGACAGCCGGCTTTACTTCCCCTCCGAAGGAAAGGCGTACGAAGGATTTTTTCACCCTTAAAATTCCACGGCTTTGATCGGATTTGAACCCGCAAACTTGGGTATAACAGCCCGATACGCTAACCGTTACACCATCGCCATTTCTTCTTTTCTTATTTTCTTCCGTCAGGAACGCCCTGACCTGCACTTTTGTCTCGGGGAGATTCTTGCTCCACGTATCTTTCCCCAGTGAGACACTGTCATACGGACAAGTGCGAAACTCCCAGACACTGTCTCAAGCTCCCTCGGAAAATGTCTTGAAGTCGGTATTCTTCTACGAGAACTAGTCTTTTCAGTAAAAAGGGGATGGAAACTACGAGCAACCGGCAAGACAAATTGCTCATTGACAAAAAGAAAAATGAAGTTTCGTTACAAAATGACAAGAAAATCTTGTGACTACCTTCTTTGCATTTCGCTACACAATAAAAATTGTATCTTTCGTTTAGATAAACAGAGCTCGCTCATTTCCACTGGAATAATTGAAAAGAACAAACATTTCCCAACAACGCTTCATCAATTAAACACTTTTTCCGACAGGTAATGTAAAGCTGTAGTTTGCCAATTTGTTCACAAAATATACGGTGCATACAAGCAATCTTAACAATTCTATCGTCCAAGTATTTTGATGAAATATTTAACAACCAGAATGAACATTCTACAAAGGAAATAAAACAAATATATTTTCGAAAAGTAAAAACTTTCCTTAGTACTTCAATAGAAAACAAAACAAATATATTTTTAATATTTTAGCCAGCGCTTCACTAATTATTCACGTGTTGATTATGCAGAATTCAGAGCTGCTGTTCGTCAGGTACGGTGATACGGTGTGTCACCTCGTGATACGACTGATACCACTATCTTTAAGAGACATTGATATGGCAGTTGAGAACACGACAAATTGGAACACAGCGTCATTGGCAAATCCAACAAGGCGATGTCCCCAACATTTAATTACTCTCATTTAAACCACAACATACAGCAGGAACACACATTGCCACACTACGACGATTTATTGATTGAACTCATTGTTGTTTTTTTCCGCCAGACAATTACTGCTTTTCCAATTACAGGGCGAGAGATATAGCAGGTCGCATCATAGTTACGAAACGCAACCATTCAGCCCGCCCCATTCGCACCCCTACTATCGACATGTGCCCTTGACCCCCTACTCCGCCCTGGACCCCGTTCACTCACACCCCCTGTCCGCATCCGTCCCCTCCCTAACTTAATGATCTCGCTCGTCCTCACCCATTGGAGATACGCCGCAGCCCGTCACCCTTGTTGTCTTCCACATTTTCTCACTCCTCGCCTCGCCCTACTCCGTCTCCGCTTGCCCCCTCTTCACTCGCCCTCCCCCTCGCTCAAACTCACATGTCCTCACCCCCACTGCACAGAATTTGCCTCCCTACCTCTGTAATGCAGCAGTTCTCTTGTTGTCTTCACCTTCGCATGGTGATGTCTTCACCCGACTCCGTCTCCATCATCCCTCGCACCTCTCTCCAATCGCCCACCCTCTCAGGCGAACTCAACCGCCCTCACCCCCACTGCACAGACTTCGCCTCCCTATCTCTGTAATGTACCAGTTCTCTTGTTATCTCCCTCCTTCTCCCGGTGCTCTCTCCACCCGACTCCGTCTTCATCCCTCACCCCACTCTTCACTCTCCCGTCCTCTCGCTCGAACACACCCGGCCTCACCTCCACTGCACAGAATTTGCCTCCCTACCTCTGTAATGCAGCAGTTCTCTTGCTGTCTTCACCTTCGCATGGTGATGTCTTCACCCGACTCCGTCTCCATCATCCCTCACCCCACTCTTCACTCTCCCGTCCTCTCGCTCGAACACACCCGCCCTCACACTCTCTACATATACTTCACTCCTTACCTCTACATTGTTGCAGTCTCATTGCTTTGGCATCCTCTTGAACACTGCCACCGCCGCCTTTGTGACCGTCCGCGCCTCCCGCCAGGCCCCCTCAACACTCAGCGACTCCTGCAATCCTCCGTTCCCTCCCATCGCCCCCCTCCCTTCAGCGTCTCCCCCCTCCCAGCCCTCTCCCCTCGCACCTGTCTCCCTCGTCGGCGCGCTCTGGTTAAAGGACACGCGGAAAAATTACGCGCATCCCATCCCCCCCCCCACGGCCCGTCGCCAAGTGCGCGCGGAGGAATGTCCGGGCGGGCAGTTCATTTCGTCGCCGGCGAAGCGGCAGCGATCCATTTACCGATGGGCCGATGCGCGTCAGGAATTTTCGTTAATTATTTCGGAGTCGACGGCGGAGGGAGGCGGAGGCGGCGGCGGGGGCGGCAGCGAGACAGGAGGCAGGCGGGCGAGGGGGGAGAGGGGGAGGCAGGAATTCCCCGGCGCGTCGATGAATCCGATCGGTCTCGCCCGCTCTGATGTATCAGCAACGACGGGGTTGGCGGGATCCGATTCGCCGCCCCTTATTTATCAGGCGGGGAAGCAGCACGTAGCGCAACCTGACGCGGTGTGGGAGGGCAGCGGACGGCGGAACGGAAGATGAGCGATGGAACGGATGAGCTCTGGGGTTAGAGGAAGGAAGGAGGGGGAAGTGAAGAGGTGGAAACAAGAGAGAGCGGACAGATGAGCTCTGGGGTTAGAGAAAGGAAGGAGGGGGAAGTGAGGAGGTGAAGGTGGGGAGGCGTAAACAAAAGAGGGCGGAGACATGAGCTCTGGGGTTAGAGGAAGGAAGGAAGGAGGTGGAAGTGAGGAGGCGGAAACAAGAGAGGGCGGAGACATGAGCTCTAGGGTTAGAGGAAGGAAGGAAGGAAGGAAGGAAGGAGGTGGAAGTGAGGAGGTGTAAACAAGAAAGAGCGGACAGATGAGCTCTGGGGTTAGAGGATGGAAGGAGGTGGAAGTGAGCAAGTGGAAACAAGAGAGAGCGGACAGATGAGCTCTGGGGTTAGAGAAAGGAAGGAGGGGGAAGTGAGGAGGTGAAAGTGGGGAGGCGTAAACAAGAAAGGGTGGAGACATGAGCTCTGGGGTTAGAGCAAGGAAGGAGGTGGAAGTTAGCCAGTGGAAATAAGAGAGGGTGGAGACATGAGCTGTGTAAAAAAAACTTAGTAAAAAAAACTTAATTTTACAAAACATTAAAATAATGCTGTAAATCTGGGATTATTGATATTCAAACAAAATATAGAGAACATAGTTTCGTTTTTATATCACCTTCGTTTGAATATCATTAATAATTGATTTACTTGAAAGTTGTTTTCTGCTGCCCTGTAAAATTAAGAGTTTATGACTTATCAGCTTATTCACCGTGATCAAAGATATACAGAGTTCAGAGAGTAAATGTCGACAATTGAAAAATAAGCTCTTAAGACCAAGTTAAGCAGATTTTGTCTAACAAACTACATATATCTTCTGAATGGTTCAGACGCAATAAGAACTCAAAAGAGAGTTTTAAAAAATGCTTTCTAGGCAAACATTTGCATTGCAGAAGGCCAGAAACACTCCAGGAACATGCATTTTTTTATTATTTACAAAAGAAATTAGTTTATTTGTTCAGGAAGAAAAATTAATCGAGAAATAAAAAAGCACGTAAGTTGTGTAAATTGGGTAAATTTCCCTCTAGTTTCATTATTTTTCATTTTATAAAAATTTTGCCTTTAACGTCGTAGTATGCGCAAACGAATTAGAAATAAAAGGGAGACAAAACATTTTCAATATAAAAGTGTCACCTGATAGTCAATGATAAATAGTCAACAGCTTGTTTTGGAGTCAGAAGAAAAAAAGGAAGAAAACTGGAAATTGTAATAAGAAAATCGTAATTAGATACGAAGTAGTCGAAGTCTGTTAATGCAGTTGAACTGAGCATGCAGGCAATTCGAGGAAACACCCTTCAATATCTTTGTTTAATGATAAATCAAATGAGGATCGATAAATAATATATGAATGCAAAACAAAAAAAAACACATGAACAAAAAGAATAAAATCACGTGCCGTTTAAGCTACTAACGAGGGCATGAAATTAACTCCGACTTTGAAATAACTTTGCCATCCATTAATATTCCTGTTCCACGTAAGTGTCGCTGTGGAGGACAAAGGCGTCCTCAGTACAAATAGCTGCACAGCTGCTGACTGACATCAGTGAGGGTGGCTTGAGCGGGGCATGGGAGGCGGCAAGGGTCCCGTACCAATATCAGAGGAAGTATCCCTGAATTCTTGGCACTATTTCAACCGTCACTTCAACCCCACGCAATACCATGTGCCTCCAATATTTTTTTCCTTTCACACCTTCAACCCTTTTACTTTTGAGTTGGACTATTCTTTATTTGCAGAATATTTTTCTCCTTTGTTAGATTGAGTCGCAACCCTATTCGGCCGTTATCGTGACATCTGCGTCCGAAGACTTTTTTATCCTGTCGAACCTTAAAATCGCTTGACGAGTAGGAGAATTTGAGGATATGCAGTGGATAATTGCGTATCTTTTTTGTCGTAATCTCTGCATACACCAACCCATTATACCAATTTGAGGTGCACTGTACGCAAGTGAAGACGCGATTGACTCTCCCGGCAAATGCACACTGAGTAGTGCTATTCTCTTCTCTCCACAAGAAAGGAATAATCCAAAAGAAATTCACAAAGGAATGAGCCGAGAATACGAAGTAAACTTTCAAACAAATTGGAAGAATCACATCAACTCTAATAGCTATACAAATATAGCTTATGGAAATTCAATCCGACTAATTCCATTCCTTAATAGAATATCATCATTTGAACTCAGAAACGCCTTTCTATTATATATACAAGAAGCTCATGCGTTGTAACCGCTTGTCGTCGGTCACATTTATAACCAACGAAAATAGAAGCAATAATACCCGACATTAGGCCCTACACGTAGTTTCTATAGTGGCGAAGAGATGGCGTAAGTCAGAAAAAGGATTTCTGAACGCACTCAGACCATAGCCAATCAGGAAATCTTTGGTGGAAATACGCGGACGTGGCGTGAACTTGCGTCAAAAGAGCTCGCTCTCTTTCTGGTTCGAGACGCCGAGGTGAACGGTTGCCTACAAGTACACCACATAGTCGAAGAGGGACACGCGAAGATAACGGAACACAAAAGCTTTAATAAAAGGTAATTGACTGAGCACTTTTCATGGATTTACGTACTGTGAATATCGTGAGATTACATGAAATTAGTAAATGAATATTAAACAAGAATGCAATGAATGAAAGAACGACGGCGGTAATAGATCGAAATGAATCTGTAAAACCACGTTGCTGCATTCTTGTTACTAGAAAAGAGGACTATTGTAACAACATAGGACATGTTTCTTCTTTGTTACAGCTTTCATATATTTCATATATTTCATACTTTTCATATATTCTTTATTCTTATTTTTGGGAATTTCACTTTGGAAATCCTATTATGAAATTTTGAGAATTATTAGAAGTACGGATTATCCAACACTAGCTTGACTTTTGCCATTACGAAGTCATAACTTGGAGTTTCGGACTCGCATTCTGATGCGACCATCGCCTCTGCGAAAGCTGTGGTAAATTTTCGCCGAACGACGAGGAGACGGTGTTCGGAAATACTCCAGTTTCGACGCGACAGGCAACGCACGGACCTTGCAGGAGAACGACGACCTTGAGGCGCGAGTGTCGCGCAACGGCCAGCTACACAGCGTGGGACCAACTTGAGGAATTCGCCGGTCGTGAGTCATATAAAAGCAGAAAGAACACTCATTAAATTTCAGTCTGAAAAAACTTCTGAGACAAGATTATCATTATATTAGCCAAAACGTTGTAATGTGAGCTTCCCTCAATAATAGACGTTGATCGGGCAAGTTTCTTAGAACATTGGTCTTGCTAGCCAGTGGTTTTATTTCTTTTCGACAGTCGTAACAAGAATCAGATTAGAGTAATTCCTTATGTTTATGATAGAAGTTGTTTTGTACAGAATTATTTATTTAGAGTCATATGTAATTGATTCAAATCATTTAAGAGACGTTATGAAACAAAATTTTGTGTTGAAAGGCTATGTAGAAGCCGAAGGTCAAATGTGACTATTGAGTGTAACGTAATTAGTGATTTAAAGGGTAGTAGTGAATTTCGAGTATTGTGTGTATGTATTTTTTTGCAGGATGAATATTTGTACTATGATTTGTGTGTCTCATGTGTGATATTTTTTGTGAAGTGTAAATATGTATTTATTGCTTGTTGCTTGTAAACAGGGATCTGAGTTATTATCACTTTAGTGAAAAACTGCAGTTTAGGTAGGGAATTAGCTACCATAATTTTACGAAAAGTGAGAACATAGTAGGATCTGTGAATTTCATTTGTACAGTGATTTTCATTCAATAGAATATATGTTATTTGTTATTTAAAACTGTAAAATTGTGTTGGCTTGTTAATTGATCAGTTGTTTAACAAAGACAAACCCACTACCGATAGGGAAGTTTATCCATAAATTGAGATATTCCCAGGGATGCGTGACGGTG
>BLKR01012167.1:0-22888 GCA_011170035.1 Teleogryllus occipitalis | reverse complement strand
GGAGGGCAGGGCAGGGCAGGGCAGTAAGGGGAGGGCAGGGCAGGAAAGGGCAGAGCAGGGCAGGGCAGGGCAGGGCGGGGCGGGGCGGGGCGGGGCGGGGCGGGGCGGGGCAGGGGCAGGGGCAGGGGCAGGGTCAGGGGCAGGGGCAGGGGCAGGGCGCGGCCACAGTGACAGTAATGGTATCGGTGGCGGTCGGGGCGAAGGCGCGCTTCTGTTATCGTGTGACCCGCGCGCGTAAATCCCCTGTGGACGCCAGCCGCGCTCCCTCACGCTGGAGGGGCGACACTCGCGGCGACAAAAGTGCGAGGGCTTGACAGTCACGGAGGGGCTGCGCCCGAGGCAGGAATTCTCACTTGCTCATGCGCAGTTTGGTTTGGATTTTTTCGTGTTTCCGGGCGCGTCAACTCCTTCGGTCATTAGTCCCGTTAGTTAGTGCATGTTTTTCTCGGGAGATGGCGGTGATCTTCCCCCGCTGGATGGCGAGATCCGGCGCCGACCTACCGTCGGCTAGTGGGGTTTCCCCCTATCCAGGACTCTCCCACCAACGGGGCACCGCCCCAGCCGAGACAAGCTCTAATCTCCCGACCGGTCTCCCGGAATATGTGGTAGTGTAGTGCATGTTAGTGTAAGTGTGCGTGTGTAAGGGGAAGGATAGGACAAGGAAGAGGAAGGACAGATCGCGCGCGGTCCGTGGCCCGTTTTGTAGGGTACTGCTCCGGCATTCGCCTGGTGTTGATCGGAGAATCCACGGAAAACTACCGATCAGAGCAGCCGGCCGCTAGAATTCTCCTCCAGACAGCAGCTGAATTCGTCATGCGCAGTACTTTAGGACGGTTGACTGCACTCAGCGCTTCTTCTGGCCTACGGAAAAATCTAAAGGAAATGAATATCACAATGTGAATACACGACAGACGTATTGTAAAAAGAAATTATTTTTTTGTTTTATTAAGTCAGACGGTCAAAACAAAAAATGTACTTTTTTTGAAGAACCAAGCACTTCATAATTTGCAGAGTACTGCAATTAACTTTTCTTTTTATTATTGTTAGAAAAATAAGCAATACCCATCTCGCCAGGACAATATTCGGCCGCAATTAAGTTCTCATCTAACATAACAGCATGATGAATTTTATGGACTCGTTCAAATGCAACATATTTCTGAGCGGTTCCCGCATACTGTGGGAACCGACGCGTGTACACTTCGAACAAGAGTTATTTGAAGCTTCTGTCTTCCATTGAGAGGAAATTCCCCGCAGTAGTATTCAAATCTCTTTGGGGATAAATTCCATTAACGACCGCTTGTTTCATAGAAACACCAGCGAGAGCAGTCGAGGTAGTTAGTTGAATAAACTGACATTCTACCGTAACTGGTGAAGCCAACTTGCATACTCGTTCTGTGTTTAGACAAGGTCCATTCACCGTGGCTCACATGAAACATTCAATAGGCGTCCCGTTGTGTAAGCGGCTCATGTGAGCTTCAGTAGATCGATTTTCTAGGTTCCAGCTTTAGCAATTGGAGGAAAAAATTGAACACTAAAGCTTTCTCAGAGCTATACTACTTAAATGTTTTTCGGAAAACTACTTAAGCGTTTTTCGAAAGAGACTCCATTTTAAAAACCAAAAATTGCCAATGGGCAATTCCCAATTAATTTCGATTTCTTTAAAGTTCCTTACTGGGCACAATTCGGTGAAAGAATTCAAAATATTGCAATCCACGTTGGGCCGTTAATAAAGTCAATATGTAACGAGGTTACGAGAACCACTACTTTGACTGTAGCAGTGCTTCCAAGCCAACATACCCAGATTTTTACAAGAACGATTGGGTAAAACAACTCTTATATGAATGTAAGTCTTTAGCAAGTATCAACACACTTGACTATTCGAAAAAATCACGTCTCGAACTCCATATAAAACCATTTCAATAATTAGAGTGAACTAGTTAGCAAGCTTCATTTTAGTTTAAAAACAAAATTCTTTTGTACTTATTATCCTTGATTAATAAAGATATTAGGTAGTTTCGCAATGTCTTCATATGGAAAGAAATGATTTGTAAAAGGTGAAATACATTGTTTTGCTATTAAGCAATTGCATTGTAAGCAATTAAGAATTCGAGATACTTTGTATTCATTTAAAATGAATTCATCCCAAGGAAACAAACTTTCTTCTTGCGACAATCCGTGTGACTAAGTTGTGAGAATTCTGATTTGGTGTTGTTGACGTTCTTATCAGAAGAAATAAAAGAGGTCATCTTCGTCAACATACTATGTTGTATGTACAACATAGTATGTTGACGAAGATGACCTCTTATTTCTTGTGCACGGTATTATTTACACCAGAGGTAGTACACGCAAGACGTAAATTACAGCCGTATGTCTTCTACCCAGAAACAGATAGGAAGTTATAAATGAAGGATATTACTTACGCTCACTACGTTATAAATAACTGGTTGGACTCCAGAGATTTATTTTGCCCATTAGTTGATAATTGCAGGATTTCGCTGATGGTTTCGCGTGACTTGAAAGAAATTAAAAGAAATACGCGTTTCCTCTGACATACGTATGCTTGAATTATGTCGTTTAAAGTGTCAGTGGGAGTGACAAGAACGGCACAAGGCAGGATCAAATCGGGATGTTCGCGGCGACTGAGGAACGCATTATTTGCTGCAAGTTCAAATAGAAACGTTCCATTATTTTAATAGTTACGAGTTTTGGTGTGTTTTGTGTTACGAACTGTGTGCTGCTAAATGTCGACGATATTTTAGATCAAGTATCCGGATACTTCAATAAGAATTGGTATCTGAACATTTCAAATTAAGAAAAAATACTGTATATTCCAGTATTTCTGAACCGATTTTGGGTATATTACAATAACCGTTAACATTTATTTTTCAGAGACAAATACATTAACTGTGAAATTTTATCACTGAATTATTAAATTAATTTTCAAGCTAACCATGGGTTCGACATACAACATATTACTTCTCACCTGTTGCATGTGGACGAGTAATTCTGTACAGAATCACATTTATGGAAATTATATTGATTGAAACCAATTGATGGCAACTAATACCAATTGTCAGCGTTTTTCAACAATAAAAAATTAACATGTATTCTTATAACCTACATACCACAATTATATTTTATGTGAATTACTTATCAAAATAGAACATTAAAACACCGTAGGCGTTTGGCTATAGTTCGTAAGCTTACTATAATATTTTTTATAGATGGCTTCTCGGCTGACTAGGAGAATGTTGTCCAAGGAATCCTTATTATTGATGCGTTTGCATCAATAATATTCTGGAGAAGGATTCCTCGAGTCTTTCTAAAAGATCATCGCTCCCAACGCCATCTTCACACCTTCTGCACATAATGTGTTCGTGGCCGTGTCAATCTGCATAGCGTTATGACACCAAGCAATATTACATCTTGTTGATCGGTTGTCCAAACAACGAGTATTCTTTGACTTTCGAGTTTACAAACAATGCTATTATCCCTGAAGCTGGATGCCGATTTTATCATTAAAACTAAGCCCAGAGTTTTTGGCTTATCACATAAAAATATTAAATTAAACGACCAATATTTATTTGATTCTTGACATTACACAAACAATGAAGATCGAAGCAACGATGGAATGCTTTAATCGAGTCTAATATATATATATATATATATATATATATATATATATATATATATATATATATATATATATTGTATGTAAGTAATTAGCTTTTTATACAGAACCTCGAAATTTTGAAAATCAATAACACGATTTTGTCGATTCAACAGCGTTGCTACTAATTTTGAGAATACCGGAAATGATTGTCTCTAAACACCGGTGCGACAGGTAACTACTTCCTCTCCACTATCGTGAATCGAAAGTTCGGGTATGTGTGGTTCGTTGCTCAATGGTGGAGGATTTTGAACTCCAGTTAGATCGAATCCACACACTAAGGTCCGGTTACTCCGAAATACTAGCGACCGGTTACTCCGATCTGCAGTTCTCGAAGGCTTAAGGAATTATTACTAGGCAAACACTGGAGCATTATGAGTAGGGCTGTTATTTATATGCATTTGTGTATTTTTTCTGTTAACTAAAACCTCCTGTTTCGACAAATTGTAGACGTTTTGAGTGATTTAGAATCAATTTAAGCTATTTTTATATCGCACACTTTCGCATATATCACCACAATTTTATATTTTTGCATATTTTGGCCATATTTGCAGATTTTTGTTGCATATTCACTCATCCGCGAAAAGAAGCCCAACAGTTACAGTTCCGTCAACGTGTAAGCGGTTCTGACAGTTCTCTCGCCGTATGGTCACTAGAGTTTATTGTAATTGAGATGAAGTCATATTTTTGTTGCAATTCCTATATTTTTATTTTGTGAAATGTACATTAACTGTATCTCCAATTATTTTCCTAAGAAATGAGTGTTCTTTAAATTAAGTACTTGACTTAATGTTTGACGCTTGTAATAATTTATACGATTTCTGTATCTTTTTTCGCTGTGAACATATTTTCCACATTAGACGTTTTATTTATTTTTATACTTGCATATTACATTACACTATTTCTCATATTTTCCTTTTTTAATTGCATATGTTATCAAATATATTTACAGATATATGTGTATATTTCGTTTTTTTATTGCATATAAATCACAGCCCTAATTATGAGCCATGGGCCGCGAGTGAGATTTTCTTCCTCGTTCTTGTCCCCTCCTATCCCCCTTGCACAAGACCCCCCCCACTAATTCACCGAAACTACCACTCATATCGAGAGATGGGGGCTTAGAAGTTGTTTTGGGGTGGTGCTGGAAGATAACTATTGAAGAAAAACCCTACTTGCCATTGTGTAGATTGTCTCCGGATCTCACGATATAACGAAGTACACTACTACCACCTCCCGGGCTGTAACGAACTACACCTACGGGACTGATATCCGTAGTTTATGCACGCGGAATCAGAACTCGCCGACTTCTCTTTACCAAAGGATCTCGTTGAAATCAAGATGTTCGCAATCAGTGGCGAATCGTTAACATTTTAAGTATACCGCACGTTATGGAAACTACCTCTACCGTTGTCTTATTTTGAGCTATTCTGAAATCTCAATACTACGAAATTCCGTCCTTTCTATAACACAACTAGCTGACCCGGCGAACTCTGTTCCGCCTTAACAGCCGGTCCCATCTTTTTCTTTCGCACTCACTGTGAGAAACTGTACTATCCTTGTTGCACTGCGTACGTGCAAAAACGTGCGCTCTCACACAGGAACGCTGTCGAACGGCATAAACAGTATCCTATGTCCGTCTCCTGGCTCTAAGCTTCCTGCTCACTAAATTGGTACAGCCGTTCTTGAGTTATAAATAGTGTAACTAACGCGACTATATATAGATATAACGGCGAACGAAAGGCGGCTAACATTATCGCCTTCTGTTATCAGTGCGGCGTTACAACAATGGGTTACAACAGGCAACAATGACCGCTAACATGCGTAATCACGTGAAAACGTGCAAAAACGTGCGTTCTCACACAGGAACGCTGTCGAACGGAATAAACAGTATCCTATGTCCGTCGCCTGGCTCTAAGCTTCCTGCTCACCAATTTTCAGCCAAATCGGTACAGCCGTTCTTGAGTTATAAATAGTGTAACTAACACGACTTTCTTTTATGTATAGATTACACAAACCACTAACGTCTTGATCATTGACACGCATTTTCACAGAATCTTCAGAGAAGCGTAACTTACAAACGAGCAGAGAAGGACTGTACATCGTAATATTTTGGGGTGCCAACCGACCGTCCAAACGCGCATGCTCTCCTCTCCCCAACCTTGAAACCTTAGGAGCTACAGGTTATCGCGGCTGTCATGCGGTCCCTTTGCCTGCGCTAGCGAATTCCCTGGACAGCATTAAGATCTGTTTAAAACCTTTCACTCCACCGCACTTCATTGTGCTTACGGCTGCGGAAGACTGACTGGCTCTCGGTAGCATAACCTTTATTTTTTCGCTTGTCTTTTAAAGCTTTCAAAATCTAAATAACTTTTTAGAGGCTTACCAAACTTATTACATAGTTCGAATTACTAGGTATATCGGCGGGAAACGCGGTTTATCTGAGAATTCGCCACTGTTCGGAACGGTCGAGGAATGCAGCAGTCGCAAAGGAAGAACAAACGGTGGCGGCCGCTTCTCTGCCACTTGAGTGAGAGCAACAGCCTAACGAAACGAGCGCAGCGAATTAATTTGCGCTGCGCCCGCTCAGAGCGCCTGCTGGGTCAGCGATCCCGCGCCGGCCACGCCGCCTACAGTACCGGCAGCATGTGAGCGACTCCGACAGCTCTCTCGCCACGTGCTGTGGAACGTCATGTGACCTGCTCTGAAGCAATCAGCTTGCGAGGATTTGTTTAATTTCTCACACCCAGGGTTTTGGTTGGTTCGTTATTCCGGGCTCGTCAACAGCTTAGGTATTTAGTCCCGTAAGTGTAGTGCACGTTTTCCCCATCTGGAGATGATGGTGGTCTTCCCCCGCTGGATGGCGAGATCCGGCGCCGACCTACCGTCGGCTAGTGGGGTTTCCCCCTAACCAGGACTCTCCCACCAGCGGGGCACCGCCCCAGCCGGGACAAGCTCTAAGCCCTCGACCGGAGTGTATGTGTGTGTGTGTGTGTGTGTGTGTGTGTGTGTGTGTGTGTGTGTGTGTGTGTGTGTGTAAGGGGTGAGGATAGGACAAGGAAGAGGAAGGAAAGATCGCGCGCGGTCCGTGCCCCGTTTGGTAGAGTACTTCTCCAGTATTCGCGTGTTGATCGGAGAAACCACGGAAAACTACCGATCAGAGCAGGCAGCCGCTAGAATTCTCCTTCCGACAGCGACTGAAATCGACCTAGCTGAGAAGCTAGTGTCGAAAATCCTGCTACCATCAGGACTCGAACCTCGGACCTCGCGGTCAGAAGCGCTGTAGTGACATCAGTTTATGCACTCAGCTACCGCTCCCGGTCCAGGGTTCAGCGTCGCCGTTCTGACTCAAACGAAGTCGGTCGAGAAGCGCGCAGACCTCCGTCGTCAGCAGTATCAGTGCGAATGAAATGTGCTTTTGCCGATGCGTACCAGGCTACAAGGTGTGTGACCTCAGCGCTGAGAGCATTGGTCCGAGGCTGAGAGATTCGTGAGGGCTACGCCCCCATACTTTGTGCAAACCTGGAGTAGTATTAAAGATACTCTTGCATTTTTTTATATTTTCGCGAATATTTCGAGACGGAAAAGGTGAACGGCGGAATATTACCTCTAGGCAATGCTGTGGGTAGAGTTGCGGCTACATTGTGGCCTAATAGAGAACAAAGCCATCCGGAGCTGACGCATCAAGTTTTCAACGCGGTTTGGAACGCGATAACGTACGGTTGTGGCAAAGGTTATGAACACGATATCAAGACGTGTCATCGCCTGTCCGTAAATGTTAATGTTTTGAGATTTCATTTACATCTCATATAGGCGGTGCCATGAGCGTAGCAATGCGTGACTACAGCGCATCGAACTGAGTCGCTTATACGCTGCCGGTACTGTAGCAGTTTCACTTTCCGTTGCCAACGTTTGCAATTGAGTTGAAGTGACGTGCACAAATCAGTGCCTAGCAGAGGATACGCATGTTACTGCGTTGACAGCTTACGCTGCTAGGCTGTACTGAAGTTCATGAGCGAGAAATGATGAACAACACGATTTACTAAGTGAAAAAGTTTTGGAGTAAATCAAAAGGTGTATATTCTACTTACTTTTCTTCTTTTTTCCTTCTCTCCATTTTTCTTCTCCACGGTGTTTCAGTTAATGTTAATGTAGCGTGACATCTGGGCGACTCTGCAACATGAAAGCGTGAAACGCATGAACGTCGAGCGGTTTGACCAATCAAGTATTTGACAGACAGCGATTCGTTGGGTTGAGGCAGTATGAATGTATGTTTAAATTTTATACGTTTGTGTCTGCTACACTTAAAATGTTTTAATTGAAATTTTATTGTAATGAGAATATGTTACGGGAAAGAAGTTCATAGGGTAAGCAAACATTGCAAATAAGGCAATAAAGATTGTATCGCAAAAGAATAATTAGTCCTGTCCTTTCCTCCAATTTAATCTGGAAAGGGGAGTAGATCCCGTATTAGTTTTACGTAGGGTCATAAGATAGCTCCGTCGTGTCGTATAAAGTAAACAGATCCTTTCGAGTAGCCCCTCAAAGCCAAGAATGAGAAATTTTTAATTTTTTGAAAGTGCCCATTTGCCCGGTGCACCGCGGTGGCAATTTCCCTAAAAGTAAAATAACCCATATTCAGAATTGACTAGCACTTAAGCTTTTACTTGGGTTTTGCCTATTCCGGTCAACTCGCTCAGCTCTGTTTTACTTCATTTATCATAATTCAAGTTTCCGTAACTACTTCAAAGATAAGATGCATCAGTTTTGCTCTCTAATATTTTCTCCTGGAAACTACTGGTGTTTGTGATTAACGTACAATTTAAGTTCCTTCTCACAGAAAAATATGAGGAAAATAAGGCTATTCTTCATCTTTTCATTTTGACAGTAATTATAGTGGCATTTCACTTACTAACTGAAAGCTCAACTTGATTCACGAAACAAGAGAAAAGCGACGAGGGGCGGAGCCATTCAAACATGATTTCCAAGCGTGTCTCTAACATCATTATCAAACCATGCAGAACGCATTAATAGTGGTTATTTTCATGGAGATCATAATTTATTAAGACCTGGGAACGCAAATTATAGCGGTTAGAGTAATTAACGCAATTGTGATAATTTAGCGCCTGGTTTTGGTGTGCTATAATTATACCAAAACAATAGTTTTCTATTCAATTGCCCTTGCCAGTGTGTGTATTTTCCCGAAGATTAATGAAGGGCAGTATTTCATCTTTCACTGAATACCAGAGATAACAATGAAATAAAACAAGTTTGATTTATTAATGTACATGAAAGTTCGGCTAAAGCTAATTCTTTGTTAAATATATCTTAAAATATAAAGGTACAGAACCACTTTTATGATAGAAGATTCATGAACATTGAATTACGGAATTAATGCAGTTTACAAGATGCTATAAATTTCTAAGGCTTGTGAGAGAAATAAGATTTTGTGCGCACTAATTCATTCATTTCCAGCAATTGCAAGTTCGTGAGACTTCACAATAAATAAGCCCCACATTATATGAACATTTAAAAACAAAGTCACTAACCATTTCGTACAAGAAATAAAACCGACGTTCATAAAAGCATCCCTAAGAAGATTGTCCCGATAAAGATTGCATAAAGTGCGGAATTCTTAGTTTCTGTTGCATTTAGCCCGAATGAACAGACACACACTAAGATTTTTTGAGTCCTTACCAGTTACTAGCCAAGTTACTACCCTTGCTAGCCAAGTAACTTGCGACTTTACCCAAAGGAGGATTTTCCAACTAAGTACATCAAACAGTAAGAAAGACTTAGTCGCGAAGACTGAAGAAAATGAAATAAGTAAAATAATTGTAAGCCTGAATTGATGTGAAAATCAGTTACGGGAAAACTGCAACGCTCAAATAAAGAACAATGATAAGTTGGAAAACAATAAGATTAACAATCTTTTCTGTATTTACAGAAGCATAAGATGCTTCAAGTAAAATGGACTGAATGCCGAAATGAGCGAATGAATAAAGTAATCCTTTATTAATTCTCTAATTCTGTTGCAAATTGCCATGTTCAATAGCGTTTTAATGACTTAATTAAATTTTAAAACAATTCAACTTCAAATTCTTATACCAAGATGTCGTTGTCACCCTCCCTTAGTATGCGAAGCAAGCTAATTATCGAACAATGGCAATTTAGAGACTAGAACGGAAAAAAAATTTCACATGAAAAATTTAAGTTTCCCATAACACAATTTTAAATGGGCGTTTTGTTTTGTAAGTATGTAATCACTAAAGCAGTTCTAAAAATGTTTCTTCAATTGCTGAAAGCATTCCGCGTTTTACTGAAGAACAATCAACCCCATACTTGCAGGACACCTTCAGCATTTACTTTCAGCATATCTTCAGCAAATTTTCTTAGTCAACACCTCAAACAGATTGATTCAACCATTACTGCTAATGATGTGTGCATAATTGGCCCCATTTCATATTCCTTTGAGCAAAGTTACTTAAGGCAGCCGCTTGATTTCCTTTCACGACCGCTTGTTTCTGTGTCGCATGTCTTTAAGCACTGTACTGTGTAGTAGGTAACAAGGGCTCGCAACATATGCCACAACGCCACCATACCTCTTGACAATCCCGTTTAATTTTACTGAAGTTTCTTTACCAGTCTTACGGTTTTTCGTAGCACCTTTCTATAACCACTATTTGCATCGAACATTGAGTAATCCATTAACCTGATCTATTATTATCGTCATTAATCGCTTTTTTCCCTACGGTCAGGAGCTCGCCTCAGAGCGCTCTCCTGAGTTCCTTGTGTCTCTGATTGCTGAACTTCCGTGTCTTCACGAAGCATAGATAAACGATTCGGCCACCGACGCAGACACTAAGACTTACTGCACGTCAAGTGACTGTCCCGAAGTCAATTCTTAAAATCAGTTTAACTATAGCTTAGAATTTTAAAAAATTCTGATTAAAAACATCTGGGAATATTTTCATGCACTAATTAAATAATTGAAATTTCAACAGATCTAACCTTGGTAACTGCTGCTTCTGTGCCTGCAGGAGGCTGCACTACTTTAAGGAACTCACGCCTTACGCCCGAACTCTTTATCAGCTTCAGATTGCAGAAGGTGGATGCTCTACTGAAGTTGTTCTTGTTCCAATTTTCATTCTGAAATAATTACAGTTTGCCGTCTTCCAAGTGACCTTGCGGTTCGGCAGAACACTCGTTAGGAGTATGTTTAGAGAGCCCTCCTTCCCCAGGAGGCCTATGGCTCTGACTTCAAAGAAAATACGAAAGAAAAAATAAGTAAAAAGTAAAAAGAAAATCTGACAAGTAAATAAACTATTTTTATCAAGAACAATTATGAAAATTAAGCAATCCTCATTTTAACGATTGGTCGAAGTCAGAAAAACGTTTACACTGATAGAAAAGGGAAAACAACTCTACATAAGTATGTATAATATGTCTATTGTATTAGATGTATACTACAACATATTATAAATAATGTCCACTCAAATTGCAATTTGTTTACACCAATAAAGTACTTAAGAAAACATTTGAAGGATTGTGGAAAATATCACAGAAAATGGATGGCAACAAACAACAGACCAGCACAAAAATACATTGAAATTCAAGTATGGAAATAAAACCAATATAAATCTAAAGCCAATTTGTTTAAAAAAAAATTAAAAAGTGTTTACAATTATACCGATGTGTAATTGTGGACATGCAAATAGTTTGTCATTTTGACAAAAATCAGCATCACTCAAAAACGCTTTATTCCTTTAAGACATTAAGTAAATATCTGGCGGAGGGTTAATTTAAACAAGAAAAATATCTCCAGTACGTAGTCATAAAATTAAATAAAAAGAACTCCAAAATTCATAAAGAAATAATACTAGATATTAATTGGGCAATTAATACTTTCTACAATGACATTGAAAAAATAAAAAGTTCTGTAAAGAAGGATTAAGGAATCAACACAGCGTGTCTACACAGGTATCATTTAAAAAAAATGGTCAATTTCATATAATATATTCTACTACACAAATTACAGTTTCACATAACATTTAATCAATTAATACAATAGTTGGATGGATTGCTAAAACAATAGTGAATGCTGTTGCGAAAAGTCATCTTAAGATTAATAAACAAAATATAAATTGAAGAACACCTTGCCTTAATTCGATAATTAAGATCATCCATGAAGCTTCAAACCTAGGAATCTCAACCAAAAATAAAAAAGTCCTACAGAATGATATTAACACGATATTATTGTCCTTTCGTACAATTCACTACAATTAACTCTTTAACTATTTTAAACCAATTATTTTTATGCATTGCACTTTAATTCTTCCATTCTAGACGGGTGGTTAATTCCTATTTAAAATCTTCGCTGGACTTCTGTTGCTACAAGACATTGCAATCATTAAATGAAACTAAGACCAATAAGAAACTCCTTGGAATTTACATGAAATTCAAATATAAAAAGACGCAAATTGTTTTTCACACTGAAAAATAAATAGATATACTTGAAAGGCAGACAAACGCAGAACAGGATTTAGTTTTAAGTTTAAGAAATGGGTTTATGTTAAAATATTACATTAGACTAACAACTTTTTTACATCACAAAGTTAACAATTATATAATTTATCAAATTTTAACAACTCAAATAAAGATAGAAAATTTATCCTAAGAAACTTAACGACATGCGACTTAGAAACAAATGTTTAGTACCTGAAAGTTAATAAAAACTATCTTCCCATTAAAGTGGAGGAAAAAAGTAATATCAGGTAATTGTATTTAAAAAATATATAGAAAATTCTCGGAGGATATATACCCATAGCATAAAAACGTAGAAACTTTAGGATAAATCTACAGTCTCCATTATATCTGGATATAAAGCGAAGCGAGTAAAATAATATTAAAAGTCCATTATTGAGAAGTCGACAAAACAAATTCATATTAAAATAAATACATGAAGGTGCACAAAACTGTACCTTCCTAATAGTTAAAATAAAACAAAAGATGTGTACACACATCAGCCGAATAACTCAATTGAAATATTTAAAACTACAAAAAAGTAAACAACCGTAACCAGAAACTAACTAAAATACACTAAAAAACAATAAAAACATTGATAAAAGTGACTATTATACACGATACAAATAAACAGAAGGCATGGCCCGAGTTCATAAATTTTTCATTAATATTTCCTTTGCAAAGCAAATAAAATTCGGTACAATATAGTACATACATTAAAGGTCAAAAACTTTTAAGTTTAAAAAAGGTTGTAATACAGACTACTACTCAAATATAACTCTGTAAAACAGAAAATCGTTATGAAAAACAAAATGCAAATATATATAAAAAATGCTTCAAGAATACACTTCTAATCTAAAAATTTAAATCATCTTGTGATATACCAAAGAATCACCCGAGGACTAAGTCAAGGAACGTTTATAATTCATTTTGGCAAAGGCGCCCCACAGCGGCGGATATAATATGTACTTCGTATAGTAGGCATGAAATAACTGGAAGATTTTAGAATTCTCACGGCACGGGAGAACAACGCGGAAGACCGAGAAAAATTAACGCAAGCAAAGTAATTTAAGCAAGGCCTTTCAGATCTGAGAAAAAAATAATGTTCTAAATAGTTAAAGATAAAAAAATGGTACACAAATTTTTGTTCTTGAGAAAAAACTTTATTAAGTTATTTAAAAAAATACATATTATATTTTCTATGAAACAAGGAAATATACTGCATACAACTTTACTCCATAAACAGTACGTCGTAGACGCTCCCAAGCAAAACTGGTTAAACCTGAAAGAAATTTAGACCACTGATCACATCAAATTCATTAAAAAAACTTAATAACATTTTTGGGTTCAAAACAATTGTTAAAATCTGCAAAAAATAAAAACATCCTAGGAACGAACGTACACCGAAAGTTAAAAAAAACATGACGAAAGTTATGTAACAATCATTATCTAAAAATCTCATGCAACCAAAAACAGTGTAAAAAAATGACAAAACTCGACAAATTAACAATAGATACAAATTAACACTACAAAACCTGCACAATTAAGTACGCCTTACCAACCCGCAACCAACAACACGCTATCGAACTGGCGTCACATCGCAAATAATACATTTTCCAAATTATACAACCAAACCGAACCGCAAAATACTAGATCCAAGATGTCCCTTATTTCACAGAGTCATATCTTAATATTGGATAAAATACACACAATAGAAACATTTTCTGCACAATATACACAATCACATTAACATTAAATCAACCACACAAAAAAACTAAGGCTTCATTACGCAAACCCAACCACAAACAAAATGCAAGCAATTCTTCCTGTGAACTAAAGCTGCCACCCAGCGTACACCATCATACACAATAACATCACACAAACTTCAAAACCACAAACAATATACAACAAATGTCACACTCCAACCAAGCACTCACTACCACGAACAGTAAAAACAAATCTCAGCCGTTACCATACGACTATACTCACAAAACAAACACTCCCACCAAGCGTTCACACACAAGGCACACAAAACCAACCCTGATAACTAAAGTTTCCCATAACACAAAAGGCACACAACACCCACCCTCCTCAACCCCCACTCATCACACACCATGTACACAACACCCACCCTCCCACACAGCGCTCTCCATTACACACAATGCACACAACACCCACCCTCCCACCCCCGCTCACCAACACACACGATGAAAACAACCCACCCTCCCACCCACCTCTCGCCATCACACACAATGCACACAACACCCACAATCCCGCCCAGCGCTCACCATCACACACAATGCACACAACACCCACCCTCCCACCCAGCGCTCACCATCACACACAATGCACAACACACCCACCCTCCCACCCACCGCTCACCATCACACACAATGCAAACACAACCCACCCTCCCACCCACCGGTCGCCATCAAACACAACGCACACAAAACCCACAATCCCACCCAGCGCTCACCATCACACACAATGCACAATAACACCTACCCTCCCACCCACCGCTCACCATCACACACACACAATGCAAACAACCCACCTCCCACCCACTGCTCGCTATCACACACTGTGCCAGAACACCCACAATCCCACCCAGCGCTCACCATCACACACACAATACACAATAACCCACCCTCCACCCAGCGCTCACCATCACACACAATGCACACAACACCACCCTTCCACCCACCGCTCGGCCATCACACACTGTGCCAGAACACCCACAATCCCACCCAGCTCACCATCACACACAATACACACAACCCACCTCCCCCACCCAGCGCTCACCATCACACACAATGCACACAACACCCACCCTCCCACCCACCGCTCACCATCACACACAATGCACACAACACCCAAAATCCCAACCAGGGCTCACCACCACAAACAATGCAAACAACCCATACTCCCACCCACCGCTCGCCATCATACAATGCACACAACACTTACAAATCCATCAGGCCCTCAACATCACATACAATGCACACAACACCCACCCTCCCACCCACCGCTCACCATCACACAATGCACACAACACCCATCCTCCCACCCACCGCTCACCATCACACACAATGCAAACAACCCACTTTCTTACCCACCGCTCGCCATCACACACAATGCACACAACACTCACAATCCCACCAAGCTCTCACCATCACACACAATGCAAACAAAACCCACCCTCCCACCCACCGCTCGCCATCACACACAATGCACACAACACCCAAAATCCCAACCAGGGCTCACCACCATACCCAATGCAAACAAACCATTCTCCCACCCACCGCTCGCCATCAAACAATGCACACATAACTTACAAATCCACCAGGCCCTCAACATCACATACAATCCACACAACACCCACCCTCACACACAGCTCTCACCATCACACACAATGCACACAACACCTACCCACCCACCGACCGCTCACCATCACACACAATGCAAACACAACCCACCCTCCCACCCACCGCTCGTCATCACACAATGAACACAACACACACAATCCCACCTAGCGCTCACCATCACACACAATGCACCCAACACCAACCCTCCAACACACCGTCACCATCACACACAATGCAAACACAACCACACTCCCCACCCACCGCTTGCCATCACACACAATGCAAACAACACCCACAATCCCACCCAGCGCTCACAATCACACACACCACACAACACCCACCTCCCACATATACCACCGCTCGCCATCACACACAATGTACACAACACCAACCTCCCACCCTTACCGCTCACCATCACACACACAATGCAAACACAAACCCATCTCTCCCAACCATCGCTCGCCATCACTCTCAATGCACACAACACCCACCCTCCCAACCAACGCTCACCATCACACACAATGCACACAACACCTACCCACCCACCGACCGCTCACCATCACACACAATGCAAACACAACCCACCCTCCCACCCACCGCTCGTCATCACACACAATGAACACAACACACACAATCCCACCCAGCGCTCACCATCACACACAATGCACCCAACACCAACCCTCCAACCCACCGCTCACCATCACACACAATGCAAACACAACCCACACTCCCACCCACCGCTCGCCATCACACACAATGCACACAACACCCACAATCCCACCCAGCGCTCACAATTACACAATGCACACACACCCACCCTCTCACCCAGCGCTCACCATCACATACAATGCACACAACACCCAACCTCCCACCCAGCGCTCACCATCACAAACAATGAACACAAAACCCACCCTCCCACCCACCGCTCACCATCACACACAATGCACACAATACCCACCCTCCCCCACAGCCCTCACCATCACACACCACCACCTCCCACCCACCGCTCACCATCACACAATGCAAACAACCCACCCTCCCACCCACCGCTCACCAACACACAATGCTCAGCCAACACCCACCCTCCCAACCACCGCTCACCATCACACACAATGCAAACAACCCACCCTCCCACCCACCGCTCGCCATCACACACAATGCACACAACACCCACAATCCCACCCAGTGCTCACCATCACACACAATGCACACAACACCCACCCTCCCACCCACCGCTCACCATCACACACAATGCTCACAACACCCAGCCTCCCACCCACTGCTCTTCATCACACACAATGCTCACAACACCCACCCTCCCACCCACCGCTCACCATCACACACTATGCAAACACCCCACACTCCAACCCACCGCTCGCCATATCACACACAATGCACACAACACCTCTCCTCCCACCCAACGCTCACCATCACACACACAATGCACACAACACCCACCCTCCCACCCACCGCTCACCATCACACACAATGCAAACAACCCACCCTCCCACCCACCGCTCGCCATCACACACTGTGCCAGAACACCCACAATCCCACCCAGCGCTCACCATCACACACAATACACACAACCCACCTCCCACTCAGCGCTCACCATCACACACAATGCACACAACACTCCACCCTCCCACCCACCGCTCACCATCACACACAATGCATACATCAACCACCCTCCCAACCACCGCTCACCATCACACACAATGCACACAACAACCACCCTCCCACACAGCCCTCAACATCACACACAGTGCACACAACACCCACCCTCCCACACAGCCCTCACCATCACACACAATGCACACAACACCCACCCTCTAACAGGAGCGCTCACCATCACACACAATGCACACACCCACCCTCCCCACCCACCGCTCACCATCACACACAATGCACACAACACCCACCCTTCCACACAGCCCTCACCATCACACACAATGCACACAACACCCACCCTCCCACACAGTCCTCACCATCACACGCAATGTACACAACACCCACCCTCTCACCGAGCGCTCACCATCACACACAATGCACACAACACCCACCCTCCCAACCACCGCTCACCATCACACACAATGCAAACAACCCACCCTCCCACCCACCGTTCGCCATCACACACAATGCACACAACACCCACAATCCCACCCACCGCTCACCATCACACACAATGCTCACAACACCCAGCCTCCCACCCACCGCCCTTCATGACACACAACTATCACAACACCCACCCTCCCACCCACCGCTCACCATCACACACTATGCAAACACCAAACACTCCAACCCACCGCTCGCCATCACACACAATGCACACAACACCCACCCTCCCACCCACCGCTCACCATCACACACAATGCACACAACACCCACCCTCCCACCCACCGCTCGCCATCACACAATGCACACAACACCCACAATCCCACCCAGCGATCACCATCACACGCAATGTACACAACACCCACCTCCCACCCACCGCTCACCATCACACACACAATGCAAATACAACCCACCCTCCCACCCACCGCTCGCCATCACACAATGCACACAACACCCACAATCCCACCCACCGCTTCACCATCATCACACACAATGCACACAACACCCACCCTCCCACCCACCGCTCGCCATCACACACAATGCAAACAACCCCACCCTCCACTCACCGCTCACCATCACACACAATGCAAACAACCCACCTCCCACCCACCGCTCGCCATCACACACACTGTGCCAGAACACCCACAATCCCACCTGCCCAGCTCACCATCACACACACACACACAACCCACTCTCCCACCCAGCGCTCACCATCACCCACAATGCACACAACACCCACCCCTCTCATCTACCGCTCACCATCACACACACAATGCAAACACAACCCACACTCCCACCCACCGTTTACCATCACACACAATGCACACAACACCCACTATCCCACCCAGCGCTCACCATCACATACAATGCACACAACACCCACCCTCCCACCCAGCCCTCACCATCACTCACAATGCACACAACGCCCACCCTCCCACGCAGCGTTCACCATCACATACAATGCACACAACACCCACCCTCCCACCCAGCCCTCACCATCACTTACAATACACACCACACCGAGCGCTCACTCTCACTCACAATACACACCACACCGAGCGCTCACCGTCACTCACCTTGAAACCTTGATTATCATACACCTTCAAGGTGTACAATTGAAACCATCATCATACACCTTTAAACCTTAAAAAATTATATTTTTAAGAACATTTTTTCCCTAAGCATTAATTATTCAAGAATATTCTGGCGAAAAATTCTTATGAATTCTAGTTGTTAATGAGTTCTGATTTAAGAAGCACGTCACTGCATCATGCATCTATTAGAGTAGTAAGAGGAAAAAAACTCCTGAATTTAACTTTATCCCTTTTTTCCAGACTTACGTTATGAGATTCCTTTCCCTTGTAACTCGAGAAGTAATCATTTAAAAGCTATGAAATGTTTGAATGCATTTAACCAAAAATTGTCTACAAAACCATGCTAAATCATACACTTTAGATCAATAGTTTTTGTGATAAATATTAAAACTGGAAAAACTATATTCACTGTGTTAATTATGTATTCCAATGAAAAATATTTAATTAACTAAATGAAAGCATGGTTTTTTACCTATGATTGCCAACAAATTAAAAGAAATTTGTAGAAATCTTCGAAAGTAGATGAGTTATTAGGGAAATACCAAGCCAGTGCATGAAAAACGTTTTTTTAAAAAAATTAAATTTAGAAGTTAAAAGTAAATGTTTTCCAGCAAAACAAAGATGCTGATGCATGTCAGTTTATTTTCACTGCTTTGGAGTGTGATTGTAACGGAGGAAAAAGTGGAAAAATAAGAAACCTTCAACTGCTGTAAGCTGTATCTTTCCCCTTAAATGCCTGAAAGAGTAGTAGTGTTAATTCATACTTAGGAAATCTATGAGAATCATGATTATAATGATATTTTAATGTTCGAATACTGGACAGTGAGTGTTTCCTGAAAACATTGTTTTACATTAAAGATGATCCGTTACGGATTAGAATTGCAATAGAATTAATTTATGTAAGTTAGGGATTGGGTCACCAATGTAAGGTGGATTGATAGGGAAGTTTTTTTATACGGAAATTGCAAATCATACTTTGAAAATTTTCATGCATTATGCCGTATTACGTGTTTTAGTCCTTCCGTAACATCACTTAGAACGCCTTCGATTATCTAAGCTAAGGAAATTTTAAGCTTTTAATAGGTTACGACAGTAGATAGACGCCATGTAAGCTTGGACATTTTGCTACGGTACGGAACCATCCGAGGAGGCAACGGTGCGCGCGAAGATTCCATGCGTAAGCAGCAAAGCACTTTATCACATTAATCATTAATTATATTATTAATTAGTAATATTAGTAGCAAAATAACTTCATTGAAAGTAACGATTTTATTAGAGTAGCAAAAAAGTATCTTATATTGAATACAAAAATGAGCTAGAGGATTAACATGTATGTCAACTAGAACAATGAATATAAGTTATATTATTTTATTTGAAAGAAGGCTACTTACTAATAGTATATTGCAATCATTTTAAACCATTTTATTTAGAACATTTTCATTAATAGTTGATTCGTGTGAACGGCTCGTCGTCATATCTCTACTTTAGTAATTATTCTTTTGTGGATACCCAATAATTAGGAAAAGAAGAACATTAAATATAATTGTATGCTAACTGGCAACATGTTTACAATAAGGAAGTAATTGTATTAAATTGCGGATCAGTAAAACAGGGCAACAATAGAAGGACAAAGGATTTACGAAAACAGAATCTAAATGTTAATCTTCATTATTCAATGATTCTTGACCCGTTGTAATTATATGTCTAATGATTCTTTAGTTTGTGTCACATGTGACCCAAACTCAAGAACCATTTGACACGTCAAAATTTATTATTTATAGTACGCGAGATGAAACGTCTTGTAGGGTAAATAACGTGAAACGGTCACATTATACAAATTAAAGAAGTATTTATTTCTTTGATACTAAATTGATAATGCTTGTGTACTTTAGTTCGAGTCGTATGGCACACTACAAACAAACGGCGAGAACAAGTTTTATTTATTTGAAATTTCGAGAGCGAGTTGCATCGCGTTACATTCAGACGATCGTTAATTGGAGCGTTCTGACCCTGCACATCTCGGCATGCTTGCTTTCAGGACCTCCTCTTGTGTATATTCCTCTGACCTTTAGAATCAATAGGCGGAATGTACGTTAGTTTGATATACTTTTATAGTGACCACCCATCCTTCCAAAACCAGCCTACCAAACTTTACTACACGTACACAACCCGGTCATATTTCACTGATCTGTCATTATCCTCCCCCGATTACAAACCAATACACCACTTAAGACATGAAACACCTGCGTATCCAAATTAATGCACAAACTGATTCCGCTCTAAAGAAATTTACATACCTCGATCACCCCACGACCTTACAAATTTTAAGGTCTTCTGTCACCTAACCAATTCTAACCATCCCAACCCTGACAATTCTAACCATCCCAACCTTTTTCACTTAACTTTCTCCCATTCACCCGAATCAACGCAACCGAGCAATATACCCTCGTTAACACGAATTCTAAGTGTCGAAAATAATCCGTTTAAAAAACTCGTTTTATCCGAAAAATTTAGATACCCGTATCACTAGATTTTTTTGCCGCCACCCTGATGTTATGTTGCTCATCGTAAGAACAATGCTTACCCTTTTTCGATCCAATATAATCTCTCTAGAAAATGGGCCTGCTCCCTTAAGCGGTACAGGATAGTTCAAATATACATTTTACATCTTTGCTCGCGGCTCGTCAGTCTATGCGTCGTGTACGTAGCTTGCTCGCGCATAAGAAGAATGCCATATTTCGCATATGAAAGCCCAGGATTCTCCTTCTCGGCTCAATGTGAACGCGAACCATGCGTTGAAACCTCAGTTTCAACAGCATTTTTGAGTATTTTTTTACCCCCAGTTTACAAAACCGTGGTTTTATTTTAGTCACGGGAGGACTGTGGTGCCGTTCGTCGTACGGAGCGCATATGAGGACGACAAAGGCGCGTCTAGGTATATGGCAAACCACTCCGACTGTCGAACGCGAGAATCTCCTTCCCGTAACCTCTTCCACTGCGAGAGGGGGATTATGGCGGGACCAGCTACATTCTAAGCGCCCCGCCGACCACAAGTGTTCTTGTGCCTCGGCGGGGGATTGGAGGCTTAAATGTACCGGGGAACTTACCCCGACGCGGTCGACTTGCCTGTCTCACTCTGCGCCAAGCATGTTTCCTATGCGTGGGCAAGCTACAGACACAAACGCTTATTCATTGCCATGTTCTTAGGCACATCACGAATCACTAACCGGATGTAAATCCCCGATCTGCACACCCAACCATCTTTAGTGGAAGAACGTTACAGCCATTCGCTCATCGTAAACAACCTCTAAATGAAGTACATTGATAATGACCTTCGTAACCACAGAAGGAAATAACCTATCATTCACCCATTCCTCCATTCCACCAACTAACCACCCACGACTAACCTACTGAAGCAAATTATCCAACTCTCAAAAACCCGTAATAGACATCTCTCCGCAACCTTACCGTGAACTTCATTAACCCGCGTTAGATCGAACCTACAAGTCACACCGAAGGTCTCTGATGAAAGCGGCGCTCATTCTTAAAAGTCTGCTAAAGAAATCTCATTTTACCAACATCCTTTATTTTAGTTTTCATGCTAAAGTTGTATTAATTTCTATCCAAGTTCTATATTTATAGTTATGCTTTTTATTATCTTTCACTGTTGTACTTTTCTACATTTTTGTCAGAAATGTTTTAAAGAAATCTTTACTGATTGAAAAATGGGGAAATCGTTCCCTAAATGGCCTAACCAATTTAGAACGCATTAGTAATTTAATAATGCAAGACTGCACTGGTGGAGCGAAACATATTCCTTTTGATTTATCTGAGATTTTCCAGTCTTAGTTCAAATTTAAGGAAAGTAAGGACATACTCTCAGATGTTCAGGTCATGCGAAAATATTGCTCCCAGTTTTATTGTTTGGAAACACGAGCACACAAGCATTCGGAAACCAAGAACCTTAAAAGTTAAAACCTAGCATTCACCTCGGTTGCCATTATAAACCACTGACCTACTTTACTTCCGAACGGTTAATTTTGCTAAAATCCAAATTAGAATAGGTGACTATTATTGATGTTCAAAAGCTCTGGATGTAACTTTTTACGTAGTTCTGTTTT
>BLKR01012166.1:0-22890 GCA_011170035.1 Teleogryllus occipitalis | reverse complement strand
TTGAATTATCTGCAAATCAAGATGGCAAGAGGACAACAGTACATCTTCAGAGCAGTGGATTTTTTCCAGTGTTGCCAAATACTATTTCTTTGATGCCAACTACAAATACTAAAATGAAAGTAACTACAATGAAATGTAGTTGTTTATTTTCTGAGTAATTTGGAACCCTTTTGAAGCTAATTTTGCTACGCTGTGTTCAGTGCTGGTACAGACAAGATCAACCATTGCTTAGTGGGTGTTTTATAGCTGTCTAGCCAAGGGAGTGAGTTGCCTCTAGAAAAGTGCTGAGCCACAACCATCTAATAAACTTCTTTTAAAAAAGAAGAAAGTATCCTTTGTGATAAATGGTAATTTCTTCAAGTATTGATTTGTATAAAACTGTACAGAAATGTTTCTACAAAAGTTTTTTGTCATGAAATTTGTACAGGACTGTAAACAATTGTTCCCAATAAATTTTGAGCTGAAGAGAAGTGCCCACAGATATATTGTTCTTTAAATAGTTATCATTTCTCCTCTACAGATTTAAAAAATTCATGCACTTGTGAGAATCAAGCATTAACTGCAAATTGTCTTGAAACACTGCTGCTTTTAAAAATTCAAATTTGGTTTACTATTTACTTATACATTATAGTTATATTTTTCTATAAACTGAGATTTAAAATCCATCAACAATTGAATTAAATCATTTTCTATCTATAATGAATCCATTTTTCACTTTAATTCTTTTTGTTTCATACACTACAAATGCCGACAGTCTTAGATTGAGTAAACTTGTATATTTGTTCTCATGTAATAGCATAAACTGTTTTTATATCTTATGTAAAACGTGTATTTTTTAAACAAAACCTAATTTGGTTGAGAAATTAAATCTAGATTCACATAGAGTATTTTTTTATAATTAGGGAGAGGATTTTCTACAAAATCTTCAAATGTGCTTTTAAAAATTGCATTTATGACCAAAAGATTCTTAAATATGCTCTTTAATAAGCAATTAAAAGTAAAAATATTCCATTTCCTGAATAAACTTTTCTTGATAAAATTCAGGTGAAGCATACTTGGAATGAAAAAGAGAGATTTTTGTGCAAAAATAATATAATCTACCTTACTTTGCAGAACAAATATTTGAAGTAAATATTCACCTTAACATGTTTTGTTGCATTTCTTCTGCCTGGTCTAAAATGAATATCAAGAAATAAAATAAAAATATGTACATCAAGAAATCATTTGCACAAGTATTTTAACATCTATAGGAAAGAAAAAATAACTCAAACTGTGACTCTTTCTAATCAATGGATCCTCACAAAACAATAGATTCTATGAAAAGATGAAACGTTTCAGAGAAAAGTCTCAATTTTAGTGAAATATACATATCATATATACACCAACAGGAAAAATTGGCCAAATATGCACTAACATATTAATCTATATAGCATCCAATTCTAACCAAATGTCAAGAAATTTCACTTAGCTATGCCCTGAAGTAATGGACAAAAATATGTAAAATCATAGAAATCCGCTCCCTAATTATTGTTAATATAATAATATTTTTTTAATTTATTGAAACCAAATGTTGGTTTTTATTTCTAGTGAATTCGTATAATTTATTTTTCCCTTACAGCATTCAATAAATAATACCACTCAGTAGGGACCAGAAACAGTTTCAATTCCAAGATGAAAAATTAACTGATTAACTTCAAGTTGTGTTCACGAATAGATAATTTGAAATTGAAACAATATGATACGCCATTGAATTCCTAAAGATTATGAATTCAGTTATCACTAATTTTCATATTAATTCAAACTTCTTAATTTTAAAATTAAATACCAGAAGCTACATGTAATCGAATGAAAGGTGAATAAGCGATTTTGAATGAAATTTACATTATTCTCTCTTATCCATTCAAGAATTGGCGAATGATAAAAGGTTGGTGAAAAATGAAAGGTGGTGAAAATTGGTGAAAAATAAAAGGTTATTATCATTGTATCTTCAAGTAATATGTTATTTGGTAGTAATCATGATGTAAGAATTATATATCTTAAACCATCGCAGAAATGTAGTTTGTTATCCGATTCGTTCACGCGCGCTGTCGATTCCGAGAATGAGTCACTCGCGGCGCGGCAAATGTGCGCGGTCGACGCACGGTGGAAAAAAACAATATATCTTACACCGTGGTTGACACACTTCCCCGCGGAATTCTGATGCTACGCATGTCCAAGATAAGGACAAGGCTCGGGCCATAGATCATTACGTATGTATACACATGCCTTCACATGAATACAATACACATGTATTCATCCATGCTCGGGCCTTTGGCCCTCGCGTTAACATAAAACATCCTTGGGTTGGCCCAACGCATTTTATGCGAATACTTATCTTAAAAATCATTTAGTGTGTATATGTTCTTTATGTTCTCCACATATACTCGCACACATTCCCTCAAGATCCGTTCTGTCCGTTTGTTTTCTGGTTCCGCGCGGGAGAACGAATCGGATGACAAACTGCATTTCAGCCTTGTATTTTCCAAACTACTAATTTACTTACTTCTCCCCCAAACCCGACGCTCAAAATGGTATAACTTTTTCCCAAACACTATATGGACTGTATTGAACAATTTGGAGTTGGATAGAAACTTTTACTTTACATATTAAGGTTTGAGTCTTAATTGCACACTATTAACCGCTAGCGTTGTTCACAGGCGGACGGATAGACAGACGTTTTGCTGTCATTCGATTTTTTGGTATCAATGACCCACAAAACATGGATTCTGGCTACACCACATGTTGGAGGAATTTTTTTCTAAATTTAGCCACTGGATTTATCCACTTTTTCGGTACCAGGGCCCTGTAAGAAGAGCTTTTCTGCTGAAAATTCAGTTTTTCCGCGCCGTTTTTCATAACTTTCTCTCTACTCCGTAGCTTGAAAGTAAAATGTGTTGCGAGTTTGTGTTGCTCTGACAATAATTCAGAAATTGGATTCATTTTTTTTCAAGCGTTTAAGATTCACAGAATTACATTTTTTTGACATTTAATGTTTTTGTAAAGCTTTTGATAAATTTTTCATTCGGAAATAAACATCACTATTGCTAGTACTGCCCTTAATTAACAAAAAAGACATGGCTAACAATAAAGCTTAACTTCAACTTTCCTACCTTATAGCCATTTGTGTGAATCATGTAATATGGATTGAATTTTCTTGCTTTTTTCTTGCCAGCACGATGTACAACCGTACTCGACATAGGAGTAGGTCAACCATTCTTCAAAATTTGTCTCTTTTCTACATTGCTAAGACGAGAAAATGGTGTACGTAGTTGTTTATTCACTGTATCTGTCAAAATGTTAGCGTAAAATCATATTTAAATATAAAAATGAAGTAACACTAAAAATCCTCAGCATATTAATTTAAAATAAAAAATAAATACTGCCTAAGTAATAACCACTTTCGTTGCTTGTTAATTCGCCAACAAAACAGTAAACACGCGCCACGCTGTTTGCATGTGAGTGGAAATGGGAGTATTTCTTGCGGGTAGGCAGGAAGAGAATTCGCTGGCCTAAGTACAATGCACAAACGTCAAGAATGGACATGGCATGCTTCTGTTCTACGCTCGCTACAGGGCCTTTTCTCAGAATACAGCCTTTTCTTAGCCTTCATACGATTCGTTGTTTATATTTCGCGAATGCTCATTCCCGCCTGAGATATGGCATACTATTCTGGGGGAAATACATCCTATAGCTCCCAGTCTTTTATACTTGGGTTTTTCTAACGAGGCATCTGAGTGTAGTGTCTACAAGATGGAATATGGCACGGCTTTTTGCGTCTTTCTCGGTCGTGCCATGATACGGTCGCGATCATGCGACATCTTGCAGCAGGACGGAGAAAGACGCAAAAAGACGTGACATATTCCATCTTGGAGATACTACCCGCAGATGCCACGTTAGAAAAACCCAAGTATAGATTACAAAAAAGAATTGTACGAATATCAACCAAATCTCACTCACGTGATTCTTTATTAATACAGGAATTTTACCGTTATCTTGTCTGTTGATTTACGAATCAATGGCTTTTGTCAAAACTGGCTTGCTTAAGGGCGGGAATATATTTTCAGAAAACGCTGATGTCTATTATTATAACACTCGACGTAGTAATCACATTCATCAGGTGACAGAATCAACAGTTCATTACAAAAATTCACATACAATACATATTTACAACACTTTATTTTACAACACTTTGCCAGATGACATTAAACGATTAAATTCGTTGGAAAAGTTAAAATCCCAAGTGAAATCGTTTCTGCTGCATAACAGTTTCTGTATCATTAGAGACTACACTGAGCATCACAAGGAAAGTAATATTAATTTTAACAGCGATATTTAATGTATTATTTACCATTGGGTCTGTATAATTCTAAACAACCTGTAACAAGTATTGCACCGCAGCCTCCGGGTCAATGACTCCCATTTCGATCAGGTTTTCCGTCCAGTTTCCCTGATCCTTTGAGCATATGCTGAAATGGCCCCTTGTTTTGCTTCTGGACGTAAATGTAACTTCGTTATCTTAGCACGTCTTCTAGCATTCAGTGAGAAATATAGTTATTCAAATTATCGTTTTCCGTGCTGTCGCGGCAGGAAGTATTATTCCTTGATGAAGGACATGATGAGGGATAAGAGCCCTAATTTATTGCTTATTTACCCTTGAAAATAGATTTTATACATCAGAGCGAATACATTTGTTAACAATCCTTGCAAAAAACGCTCATTTTTTCAGTATTCAAAATTTAAGTAGTATACGGCTTAGGGTAGGGATCACACAATTTTGAAAACGTGCAGAGAATTCACTTCTCTCCATAGCACGTTACACACAGATTTTAACTGTTTTTGACGTAAAATAAATAAATAGATAATAAATACGGTGTGGAGCGAGGCAGCGTCCGGGCGTGCCTACCCTGAGAGGTGCAAGTAGGCGCATGTCACTGCGGGAGGAGACGAGACATGGCATGACGCACGGGCGGGCTGTTAGAAGATGCTTGAAATGGAAATACGTGTCATGCCACGATAATGAAATGTTCATTATACATTTCCAGATAAATTATACTTGCACCACATTAAAATTGTAAGAGTTATTTATTTTTTTATTATTATTATGAAATGTTTTTAACTTGTACATGTTCATCAGGATAGGCAGTGCCTAACTCGCCTACCCCAAAGAGCTGCCACTGCTTTTCACCGTACTTGTTCTTCAATATTTCAAAACAAAAAAAAGTGTCGCTGATAAAACAGGTAAAATTTGCAAAAACACCTGAAAATGTACTATTTTTCTTGTTTGAAGAAAGATGCTCGCTTTCATACAAACATACCTGAAGAAAGTCAATGGAACTTCACAAGGAATGTCTGAAGCCTTCTCTTCTTATTCTTCTTTTTAGATTTCTTTTTATTTGTTAGAGCGCCATCTCAAGGTGAATGTAAGCGATCCTCGTTCTGTTATTTTGCTGCTGAAGCCACGGCACACTGTAATTGCGCAAACTGCCACAGCGGCCCACGATCAGCCACGAGAATCGCCGTGATTCACCTTGTCATCCTTGGTATGCAAGAGATACGAGCTGCTACACGCCTCTGGAGGTCAGGCGAGAAATACCCCACACCCATATTTCCCCTGAGCTGAAAACCTCCGGAAAAATTGTCTCCCGTTCAGAAGTAAAGGGTTAAACTTTGTATTGCTATCAAATAATGAGGAACAACTGGAATCATGTGTCAAAATAGAATTACCAGGAGAGGTGGATCAGTGTATCAATTGATGTCACTGCAGAGCCTCTGGCCGGGAGGTCCTAGGTTCGAGTCCCGACGGCGACAGGATTTTCGACACCAGCTTTTCAGGTACGTCGAATTCAATCGTTGTCTGGAGGAGAATTCTAGCGGCCAGCTGCTCTGATCGGTAGTTTTCCGTAGATTCCTCAATCATCATCAGGCGAATGCCGGAGCAGTGCCTTAACAAACGGGCCATGGACCGCGCGTGATCTTTCCTTCCTCTTCCTTGTCCTATCTTCACCTCTTACACACGCACACTAACTTGAACTACACTACCACACATGCCAGGAGACCGGTCGGGGGCTTAGAACTTGTCCCAACTGGGGCGGTGCCCCGCTGGTTGGAGCTACCTGGTTGAGGAAAACCCCGCTAGTCGACGTAGGTCGGCGCCGGATCTCGCCATCTAGTTGAGGAAGATCACCGCCACCTCCTGATGAAAAAACATGCACCACACTTACAGGACGAATGGCCTCGACAGTTGACGTGCCCGGAATCACTAACAATCAGTCAATCAAAATATAATTGTAAAATGAATAGTTGAGTCGATGGTTTGAAAAGAGAAATAAGTTCGTGTTCCACAGTTCGGAAGGACAATTTTTTATATCATCCACAGTTAGCGTCTGGGACATATGTGTTCTACTCAAAAGTTGTAGAACTAGTCGTTACTGATGGTTGGGCTACTCTGTAACTTCAAATTTGCATTTATGTGATGTACAGGACCGTTTTTATACCTCGAACTTATTTCCTTTATAAAATAATTATGAAATATTATTATACACAATTATAAAATAATTATGAAATATTTAAAAAAACATTTTATTTTTATTTTTGGACTTATGAAATAATATCATCATTGAATAAATATATGATGATGTGAAATAACATATTGTGCTCCATGGGCAGGGAAAATACTCTTACTAAATTAACAATATCAGCTTCTACCCATCATCGATTTCCACTTGAGTATGTGGCTTTGTCAAAACTATGTAGAAATTGAAACATTCATTTGGAATGTATTTTACTATTTTTTGAACATCGGTTATTTTCTTTCCGTTGATTGGAAGAACAGCTGAGACAAACTTTCTTGAAAGGCAAATCTGGACGTGCCTTCCCCTTTGTGAATATGAATGAGTACTTGATAAGCTCATCAGTGTATGTACTCATGTGCCACGAGGTAACCAAAATATTCTTCATCATACGTTAGCTGCTTTACTTGGAAAGAGTCACGAGGCTTACAACGAGGACTGCCAGGACGAGCACGAGACTTGGTTGTCTTCTTAAAATAGTTCTACCACTACGTTTTGAAGTCTATGATGTCCTCAGTGTCAAGGATTTAGGCGTTTCCCAGCGGATAATAATAGTTCTGTGTGAGGATCAGAAACTAGTCCTGGACTTCTTTCTCTTTTTCAGACTATTGGAATTTTTAATTGGAAATCGAACTTTAACCTGGACAAGTTTCATTCTTACACTGATATATAGCTTGAAAAATAAAGAAAATGTAAAACTCATCTCTTTTAAAGAAAAAAGTGGACTTATTTTCCTTTTAAAATCACAGATTCAATTAGAAAGAGCCTTTCCAATCAATGAAATCATATTGAATTTCTCGGGAGCGCATCATCTGACGACCTGCTTTGGGAGCGAGGACAGTGGCATTGCGTAAGCAGTTTCGAGTTAGCTTTTCGAACCTTGGTTGTCGACAGATCGGCTCGATTGATTGCGTATGTGTTATAGCACTGCTCTCGTCCTAGAGATAATTTTCTTGTGATGTCTTGGGCGACGAAAAGTCAGAAACTGGCGAGTGAATGTTGGACCTTCGAGTAACAAAACTAATTAAATTCTAATGGGAGGAAAGCTGAATGCTCCAACATTTTAGATAGATAGATAGAAATTTATTCTACAATTGGGCAAATGATGCCCGGTGGCAGAATGCAAAATTACAATTACAAATAAAATAATATATAAAAAATAAATATAAACAAACAAATTGACTCTCATTTCCTATATATGCAGATGGCATTTACATTCCTGTACTAAACATTAAAATGCATACACACTACCATATAAATGAATAAACTTACATATTACACAAATATACATACATACAAACATATACGCATATATACATAGAGAGACGAAGGAACCCTCACCTACACACCAATCAGAACTTATTCAGTCATATTCAGAAGAAATGAATCACTTCACTTCACTTCACTTCACTGCACTGCATATAACTTTATCTAAATATTAGTTGTTCAATACTTTTTCTGTAGACTACGCATAATCGCACCTCACTTCACTTCACTTCACTTCACTATACGTTTTCACCCTACTGACTAATTTCCTATATTTTTTTTCTAAACCCTCGCGCTGAGCAAGGAAAGGGCTCAAAAACTGTCGCAGGCAAATCGTTCCAATCTACTATAGTTCTGTTTACGAAGGAGAATTTCCCTACGTCCGTTCTTTGTATTCTTGTTCTAATTTTATATTTATGATCAAATCTATTTAAATAATCTGGTTTATCTAGCCTTCCCCGAATTTCCTGCCATGCGGAGCAACCAACGTAAGATTTATACAGCGCGCAAAGTCGTGCCCTCTTCCTCCGGCGTTCTAATGATTCCCAATGCGCAGGTGTGTTCTTCCGAAATGTATATTTTGCCGCTCTGTTTTGTATCCTCTCTAAGCTCTTTTTAAGTCCTATTCTGTACGGATCCCAACAACTGGCTCCGTATTCCATTACCGGCCTGACAAGCGAGGTATACGCGATTTCCTTTGCTTTCGTATTACATTTTTTAAGATTTCTCATGACGAAATGCAAAGACCTCCAAGCTTTACCCACTACATAGTTCGTTTGTTTCTCCCACCCCAATTTACAATCCAGGAGAATGCCAAGGTATTTACAGCTCGAGACTCTCGGAACTACGTCATTACCTAGCTGATAAGATATTGTATGAAAAGCTCTGGCCCTACAAAATGTGATCGCTTTACTTTTCTTTCCATTTATAGTCATTTTATTAGCTATTGCCCAATCGTTAATTTTATTTAAATCGTCCTGTAGTTGAATCATATCGTGCTGATCTGCAATTTCCCTATATAATATACAGTCGTCGGCGAAGAGTCGAATTTTTGACGTTATATTTCGCGATAAATCATTTACAAAGATAAGAAACAGCAGTGGACCTATGACACTGCCCTGAGGAACCCCGGAAGTAATGTTACCCTTTTCCGATAAGTGCTGTCCAATTCGGACTTTTTGATTTCTATCGCGAAGAAATTCATTTATCCATGCTATTACCCGCCTGTCAATTTTAGCATCAATAAGTTTCAGTATCAATATGTCATGCGGCACGACATCAAATGCTTTAGCAAAATCAATAACTATTGCATCCACTCTTCCCCCTACATCAATTACTTCCGACAAGTCTTGAGTAAGGGAAATAATCTGACTCTCACACGAAAAGCCATTTCTAAAGCCGTGCTGTCCATGAAATAACCATTCTGATTGATCCAAATGATTTCTAATCGAATTAGATAATAATTTTTCAAACAATTTACAGACTACTGACGTAAGACTAACTGGCCTATAATTTTGCACTTCACATTTTGGTCCATTTTTGAAAATTGGCACTATTAAGGCAGATTTCCAATCATCCGGTACACTTTCGTTGTTGATTGATATATTGAAAAGTCTGACCAAATATGGTATTATTGTTTCCCCTGCTATCTTTAACATGTCAGTTGTAATACCATCCGGACCGCAAGACTTACAGTTTTTCATATTTTTCAAATGTGAACGTACTTCCGTTTGATCAATTTTGAATATATGATCCACGTCATTGTGCCCTATGATAATTTGGTTAGCTTTTTGTTTGTATACAGAACAGAAATAATTATTGAATACATTGGCTTTCTCTTCATCGTCTACGATATCTACATTTTGCCATCTTATAGGAGGTGTGTCCTCCTGTTTACCTCGCCGGTGGCGTACAAAGTTAAAAAACTTTGCCCAAGCATTTTCGTTATCATCTAAAATTAACTTAAGATACGATTCTTGCGCAGTTTTCTTTTTATTTTCTACTTCTTTCATAATTTGTTGGAATTTACGTAAATGTGCCTCGCTGCGATGCCTAATATTATACGCTTTTCTCATTTTTCTTTTCAATTTGCGAATTTCCGCGTTATAATACACTGGATCTGAATTCTTTTTTATGTACTTGAAAGGAACGAAACACTGCCGAGCTTCCTCAACGATTTCTTTGAATTTCTGCCATATGTTTTCCAATCCCCCTCCTAACTTTTCGAAATCCACATATTTCAGTTTTAGAAAATGCTGCAGCCCATTTATGTCAGCTTTACGATATTGCCATATTCTATTACCGATTTTATCATTTACCCTGCAAATAGTAGCATTTATTTCAAGAATTACGGCCTTGTGATCGCTTATTCCCTGAATAACATCGCAGTAGTATAATATGTCCATCGGTCTAATAAGAAAAATATCTAAAATAGAATGTTGACGCGTTGGTTTATCAACAACTTGCGTCATTCCTGCATCCCAAACTAGTTTATTTATTATTAACTGTATTTTTCTATCGCATAGATCACCCTGCCAATTAATGTCACTTAGATTTAAGTCCCCGCCAATAATAATCGGATTGGTTCTATTTAAATTTTCCGCCAGTTCGAGAATATTCTCAAGAATGGAATAATTACCATTTGGTGGCCTATAACATGCAATAAGATCTATTGTCTGCAAGTTGTCGATTCTTATATCTACTCCTATCATTTCATGCTCAATGCTTTTCCATTTCAAGTTCGCGTTTATACATGATTTAACTAAAATAAAGACCCCCCCGCCTCTAGTTCCCCTGTCCCGCCGAAATATTTTATAGTCGCTTCGACAGATTTCCGAATCTGATATTTCCTCATTTAGCCATGACTCAGTACCGATCACTACGTCCGCATCACACGCCTCAATTAAGTTCCAAAGCTGAATTTCCTTATTAACAACACTTCGGCAATTTACCTGCAACAGCTTAAGAGCTCCCTTACTCACCCCTAATCCTTTCTCGGAAAACGAATCCCGCTTTGGCTGCTCCCCTTCACTTTGCAACGTGCCCCCCTGCAAAGCTCTTCCTCCCGTGGACTTTCTAATCGCTGACGCCGACGCTGCCTCCCTCGCTGTCTCCGCCAATGCTGCCTCTCCCGCTGTCTCCGCCGCTTCCTCCACCGTTGCCGCCGCCGCCGCCGCGTCCATCCCCGCTGTCGCCTCCGTCGCCTTCACCCTCGTCGCCGACACCAAGATTTCCACTCTTGAGGAAAAACCTCCCTCCCTCTCCACTGTCACCGGAGAGAAGGGCAACACCGCTGGCCGTCCATCTTGTCAATGGTTACGCACAGCTGCGCTGCAGAACTCAGCAACTCTACTAAAGAGCCCACTGAGTTCGGCGACACCTTGACGGTTCAGATGCACACCGTCACGACCGAGTCCAGTCTCATTAATCCACCCGTTTGGATCTACGAAAACTAACCCTAGACTCTGTGCCACCCACTCCATGTCGCTGTTAACCCGTCTGACTTTCCGAGGCCATACATCCCGGCGGTGGAGCACTCCGCTCAGCACAATCCGAGCACTCGGAAATCTTTTCTTAGCAGTGGCTGCCAGGTAATAAATGTCACCCAAAAGGTGATCAAATGACCGACATTTCTTGATGTTGTTCGACCCCGCGTGTAATATAACGGTTTTAGGGTTAACCACATCACAATTTTCAATTTGCCTTGTCATCTGCTCCACTCGTATTCCCGGAAAACAGTGCACTTTCATAGTTTGTCCCTTCCCCACATGACGCACTATCGAATCACCAAATAATGTGTCCACCGTTGATGTTGCCCTCTCCGTCGCCACCGTCCTTGTCGCCGCCGTCGCCGTCGCCGTCGCCGCAGACGTCGTCGCCGCAGCCGTCGTCGCCGCAGCCGTCGTCGCCGCCGTCGCCGCCGTCGCCGCCGTCGCCGCCGTCGTCGCCGTCGTCACTGCCACTCCAGAAGTTGAAGCCGACACAGTCCTGCCAAGCCTCACCGCTGGTATAGGCACCGTAGTCATTGCTGCCGCCATCTTCATGTTACGCAGCTCCCTTTGCGTCTCCTCGAGTTTGGCTGTCACTTTTAGGAACTGATTTCGAAGCCGCGATAGCTCGCTTCGCACATTTGCATCCCCGTTTCTGCAGTCCTCACACCGCCAGTTTGCATTTGAAGAGAAACCTCGCCTGGTTGATACCGGCCCTGGATTTAATTCCACTCCTCCTATAACTAATAATGCCGCAATTATAAAAATCTTAATTGCGTCGTGTGTGGAACCGCAAGATGAGTGCGTCGTTTCCACACGGGAACACGCCGCTCGCTGCGCCCAACAGCCGATGCGGGCCCGGTAGGCCTCCAGCTCGCAACCCATAATCTCGCTACCTGTGCGCGGAGCCCCTAGAGAAACACGTCTGCTCCCAACCGTGTCCAGACACGAACTGACCAAAAACCATACTGAATCATGTGGATAAATGACATTAAATAAAAATACCAGGCCCTTACGTTATTTTATAAATTTTAATAAATTTCAAATTGAAAATTAATTTTTAAAGCAAACATATTCACAAGAACACTTGGACAGCCTGAAGTAGATTCATTATAGACCACTATGTATATCTATCTGTCTGTCTGTCTGTCTGTCTGTACTGGCACTGTTTAGCTTTTTGATGAACATTTATTTCAATTTTCAGTGTATACAAACTCCTGCTTTCTTTTAGCATATACAACCGTTTTACCGTCTTACATTCATACAAAACATCCATCTCCCTCCTACCAACCTCACATTACAAATATAAGTAATTGTTACCAACACCTCATCTCCCCTTTTAGACTCGTGTTTTACAGGTTCATCCTAACTATTGGTTTCAGTCTCCTACCATACCTTGACATATTCCTGTATGGTGCTCTCATTACATTTTCATTCATTGTTTCATTTTGATTTATCTCTATATCGGTCCCAGTATTTTCAAGTTCATTATTAGTCTCTATTTCCTTTCCTACATCATTTTCATAATCTATGTCAATTTCTGAATAGCTATCCCTATTTGCATCAGTATAAGATTTCATCATATGATGAAATCTTACAACTCTCCTTACAACTCTACCGTTCTTTTCCATTCTTACAACATATGATCTGGGTTCCTCTCCTTTTCCTAACACTTCTGCCTTTTCCCAAGTCTTATCCTTTTCTGTTTTCACTACTACCTTCTCCCCAATTTTTAAACTTTTTATTTTATCTGTAGCTGTTCTATTATACCATTCTTCCACCATTCTCTGTCTAGCACATAATTTGTCATAGATTTGAGTTTGAACCACCGGTTCCATAGCTTTTCCTGTCATTGGCATGGTCATACGAATTTCACAAGCTTCTGTACCCATGAGATTTCTTAGTAATGTCAACTTTATTGAATCCGCGGCTTCATGATGACCTGTTGATAACATATAGTCTTCTAATGCTCTTTTCCATATTGTCCATTCTATCACACAATTTGGACCTCGTAGATTCAGGTCAGGCGGTAACTTCACAGGTCCTAGTTGCATCATTTTCACTTGCTATGTTTACTGTTGATTTTACGTTTATTATTCTTTCGCGTATTAGCTCTTTCTTCCCTATTTTCACTGATTACGACTGCGACTGCGCCATGTTTATCTTTTTGATGAACATTTATTTCAATTTTCAGTGTATACAAACTCCTGCTTTCTTTTAGCATATACAACCGTTTTGCCGTCTTACATTCTTACAAAACTTCCATCTCCCTCCTACCAACCTCACATTACAAATAAAAGTAATTGTTACCAACACCTCAGGCACATCAGCCGCTGACGGGGCTATTGCGGCCCCCTCCCGGCATTGCGGCTATAGGTTAAGGGCACATGGGATTAGCACATACATTTCCCTACGCCGTACTCTTCTCTTCTCAACCCGAGAAGTGAGTTTTCTCATCGTCACAGAGCAACAGATACTGGGACATTGCAACGAAAGAGCACACTATAATCTCGCCCGTCAGGGAATCGAATCCGGAGTCGCGTCGTGGAAAGCTAGCCTGCTGACCAGTGAGCTACCCGTGGGGTGCATGGACCACTACATAGTCAACGAATTATTAGAAAAGTTATTCCATAAGCATTCCAATAACGTCGGTGTGATTCGTGGGAAAGATCTCGAGCCAGACCATTACTTACTCAGAGCAACACTCGCATTAAAAGCAAAGTGAGTAAAAATCCCACAAATCCCACATATACGAAATGGTATGGAAAAATAGTTTACTTAACAATCCGTTCAGAGAAATCTTTTCCTTAATAGTGGAACAATTCACGGAAGCATAATCATTTAACTTAAATGTATAATATGAGTGGAAAGAATTTAAGTAATTATTATAAAATGTAACCAATGAGACATTAGGTAAGAGGAAATATAGAATTAAACGGGGCCTCTATATTTGAATGAAGAGTTGCTGAACGCTATTAGTAGCAAAACGGAACTGTATTTGAAATGGATAGGGCGTAAGACCGCAAATTCACTAGAGAGCTATAAAACTCATTCAGAAATAACAATATCACTAGTGAAAGCAGGTCATAAATAAAGTAGAGAAAGATATGTCTCTAACAAAGAACACGACGTCCATAGTGGACAGCATACAGAGTTATTAAACACCTAACTGGAACTGAAAAAGAAGCTGCTAACCTACAAATACTGAGCAAAGAGCATAGAAACAACACTGGTATGTACCTAATAATTGGGAACCAGTAGCATCCTAGGTAGTTGTCCATTTGTACTTTTTAGGATGTTGATAAAATAAAGAATGAAGTGCTGCACAATGCTATTCATAGAAAGTAAAAATAGAAAAGCACCAGGTAGGAAAATCTTAACACAGAATTACATAAATACTCACTACAAAAAGGAAAACATAGATTTCTATATATATTAAATCTCTACTGGCAACAAGGAAAAAATCGTGGAAGCTGAAAAAGAGCCCTAGTTGTCCCAATATTCAAAAATAATTACTAGACAATTAAGAAACATAATAGATTGCATTCTTGTGGAAGAGAAAGCAGATTTTCGGAAAGGAAGATTCTGTATAAATAATGTGTTCTCTCTAATGAAAATAATTGAAAAGAGGAGAGAATACAATCTTCCAATATATTTGATATTTGTAGATTACAGCAAGAACTCCGCCTGCGGTGGGCACTGGGGGGATCGAGTACCTCAGCAGCCGCCGTTGCCGGTTCCAAGCCCAGATAAAGGAGGAGGGCTGGGTGTTGGGCCAGCTCCCTATCACCCTTAAAAAAATTTAACTGCGAAACGCTCAACTAAGCCTCGGAATAGTAATGCCTCCATACAACGACCTAAACAAAAGAAAAGGAGAATGACGTTTGGAACATGGAATGTCAAGACGTTGTTGCAATCAGGGAAACTACAAGAATTGACCGACCAGATAGGGAAAACACAACTGAGCGTAGTAGCGCTACAAGAAGTGAGGTGGACAGGCACTGGCTGTTTGAAGAAAAGGAAGTTTGCATTATACTATAAAGGGACAGAATCAAGATCCGGACAAGCTAGAACGGGATTCCTAATAAGGAAGAATCTGATAGGTTTTACTCCAATTAATGAAAGACGCCTAAACGGCAAATTTAATAATATAACCCTGATAAACGTATATGCAACCATCAATGATCAAGGCACTGAGCAGAGGGAGTAGTTTTACGATACATTGCAGATGACTATTGAAGAAGTTCCGAAGTCCGATATTCTGGTATTAGTCGAAGATCTGAATGTATAGTTAGGGAAAGAAGAAACCTACCGAGAACTATCAGGTATTCACACAATCCATTAAATCACAAATCAAAATGGTGAGCTACTTTGTGATTTAGCAGCAGTTAACAACCTGGTGATAATGAGCACACCATTCAAACATAAACCAATTCATATGGGAACGTGGCTTTCCCCCGACAAGAAAACAGTGACTCAGATAGATCACGTATTAGTAAACGAAAATAAAATAGATTTGATAGAAGATGTACGTGAATTACGTGGTCCGAACATAGACTCTGATCACTATTTGGTTAAGACTATTCTACACCTAAAGTTACCAAGATTATTTGAAAATAAACAAAGGAAGAAAATACCATCATGAAATAGAAGTCAATTACGGGATCCCGTCAATAGGAAAGCATATTGTCGCTTATGAGCGGAACAATTAGCAAATAGAGTGCCGATGAAAGACGTTAGCGAGAACTGGAATGAACTGATCAAATTAATACAGAATGCTGCCACGCAAACAATTAGAGTAGAGGGTAAAAGACCGAAAAACTCATGATGATATTAAGAATGTCACATTGCGGTGCAAGCAAGGAACAACTCCAGATCGAAATACATGCAAGTCAAAACTAGAAGTGCATATGAATTATACCAGGAGGAAAGAAGGAACGTAAACAGAACCTGTCAAAGAAAGAGTTGCTTAAATGGGAAGCTAAGTGAAATAAATGAAAGAAATAAAGGTAGGAAGTTCTTCTCTGAAATTGGTGGACTCAAATTTAAAGGACGTAACTACGGTATGTGCAGAGATAAAGAGGGTAACGTACTAACGCAAGAAAGTCAAAAATGCACAGATGGAAAGAATATTTCATGGAAGTGTTTAACCCGCCAGACCTTGAGAACATTGAAGATATTAACGAAGTCAGCAAAGAAAGAATAATAGGTGAAGAAAACGAAATAACAGAACCTTCATATAATAAAATCTGTTACATTATTCTTTTAGATTATTCTCAAAGAAATAAGGCAGCTGCTTCAGACACTATAATCTCATAATCAATCAAATACGGAGGAAGGACCTTAAAAAAGAGATCCACAAATTAATAGCATATATTGCAAAGAGAGAAAATGCCTGGTCAGTGGAGCGATGGATTAATATTCCCTATCTCCAAGAAAGGAGACTAATATGAGTGCCAAAACTACAGACCTATAACCTTGCTAAATGTAGTATATAAAATATTTGTCATTTTACTGAATACTAGGTTGTCATTGATTCTCGACGGAAAACTACACGACTGCCAGGCAGGTTTTAGACCAAATAGATCTACAATAGATCACATTTTCACATTGCACCAAATATTCGAAAAATGTGCAGAACATGGCATCGAGTTATATAATATGTTCGTGGATTACTCGCAAGCACTTGATTCGGTTTTAAGACACGAATCATTTAACTGTATGCCAGAGAATGGAGTGCCAACAAAATTACCACCATTAATACGGCTCCCGTTGGTGGGTATCAAGGCAAAGGTCAGAATGAACAAGCAAACACGTGAAGAGTTCTATACCAAATTTGGAGTATGACAGGGAGATCCACTATCGGTGGCATTGTTCATCATGGCCATGGAAAAATATTAACACATGTCGATATAAAAGGGAATATATCAACACGACTGAAACAATGTCTAGCCTACGCAGATGATGTGCTGCTGGTTGCACGTACTAAGAAAACGCTTGAGCAATTCTTCCAAGGGTTAAGTGAGAACTCAATGCATTATGGATTAAAAATCAATGTTTTAAAAACTAAGTACATGATATGTAAGGCCAAAATTACCCAATTAACTCCAATTCACATTACTAACAAAGCCTATGAAGATGTAAGCTCTTGTATCTGGGAGCAATTTTTAATTGCAACAAAGATGCAGAAGAAGAAATGAAAGCAATAATAGCGGGAAACAGAGCATATTTTGCACATCTACAGCTATTTAAAAGTAAAATGTTATCAAAGGGCACAAAACTAAAACTGTATGAGACAGTTATTAGACCAGTAGCCGCAGAATCGTGGACTATAAAAGAAAAGGATGCGCAGCGTCTTGCACTTTTTGAAAGACGAATTGAGGACGGTCTCCTCCTTCTCTTCCATCTAAAACGCGCGCACACATACACACACTCCTACACAAACCTAAAGGGTCTCGTCCCTGTCGCTAGCTTCACCCAAACGCGTTCTCGTCACCGCTCGCTTCACCACTTGCGCTGCTTCCCCCCACACACGCACGCGTGTCTCACGTGAGGCATCGATTTCGTCGTCGACGTCTCCACGTGTCTCCAAGATCGTTTGTGCTCTCGGCAGACGACGACAAGCCGAGTTCCTCATGCGCGAGAAGCGATCCCGCCGAAGAGCCGTGCGAGCTATCCGATGGGGACGAGGAGCCGGAGCGGGAGTAGTCACAGCGACCAACACATACACCGCGAAAGGTCGGCAATGTCTGCCGAACGAAACACCTAAACTTGAGAAGTCCATGCGGTACAGGACGCCAAGCAGTTCCGATCGTGTGATGCGCGAGATACGTCCTCAGCACAGGGAGATCGTCCGTCTCGGTGCCCCGCCGCCAGCCACAGGAACACCGTTTCATCACGGTGCTCAAGATGTCGCACGCGCGCCTGCCTGTCTATGAGAATCACGAGGACTTCGCGTAAGGCGGTGAGATCATAGTCGCCCGTGCGGAGTCGCTCACGCACGTACGTGTAGAAATATTTGCGCAATACGTGCGTGGCGAGTCAATGCCTGGGGAAGCGTGCGTTCGTTTCTCGTTGCGACAGCACGATGCTTCCTCGTTGCCGCTGCCGTCGTCGAGGGTCCAACGACGTCCGTATCCCACCCAGGCGGAAGGAGTGGCCACACACCGTTTCACGTAGCGCGAGGAAACCGTCTGCCGTTTCCCCCTCCAGGAACTATAGCCTAGCACTCGCCCGCGTCTTGTCCCCAGCGCGGGACGCCTCCGCCTCTGCTCACGTTTGGAATGACATCGTCTCACTGGCGTGGCGCGTCATGTGGCGTGGCGCGGCGCGCGTGATGTGGCGTGGCGTGGCGCGTGATGACTGACCGTGCACTTCCCGTAGAACGACAAAATCCCGCCAGTGGAAAGTCCAGTGGGATATTGTCATGCGTGGACATACAAAAGCGCACTGTCGAGCGTGCAATGCCCGGAACCGTCGCTCCAGGCACAGCATGCCTTCCGCTTACGCACGTCGCACACGTGTAGTGAAGCTTGTGGAAGAAGCCCGGTGGCGATCGGTAAATACACAACCGCACTTCACTGTAGGGACGGTGCTCGGCGCTGGCATGCATGGGCTGGCGTCTCTCCGCTCCACTTGACTCCCCGTCCGGGCGGAAGGCGCCTTTATACCGACTGGGACCAGCTTTCTCTGCGTGCGCGAAGGCCTCAGGGAGGGATGGAAGGAGACACGCAAAAAAGAGAGGGAACGGTCGCCGCAAAGGTGACTCGCCAGCCGGACTGTCCTCGATGCGGCGAAGGTAACACGTCTGCCCGCCGCGAAGGGCAAGTGCAGAAGCATGAGCGTCAAAGTGCAAACAAAAAACAGTGAAAATCGAAAAATATAAAAAATGACAAAAGTTTCTTATATTTTGCGTTTGCCTCTATGTTCTCTTTTGGGTACATGAACTACGCATACGGTTCTCCAGTGCGGGGCAAGGGCTTCACGGGTTGACCCTCCACCCTTTCGAAAACGTGTTTGACCACTTACGCATCACTATGATGCTATAATCGCCTACTATTAATCATAAGAATGATATATTGGGCACATGGAATACGCATACACCTCTCAGGTGTACGGCAAGAGCTTGACGGACCGTCTTCTGACCCACCATCGAAAATATGGATCTGACGTACGGTGGTAAAATTCAGAAAGAGAAAATTACCATTCATCAACTACGCTTTTCTCGAACCGTGCTATGTTTACCATTTATTTGCTTTACGTGCAACACCTGAATCTTCACTGTGTGTGTGTGTGTGTGCGCGCGCGCGCGCACGTGTATGTCTTTTCCCTTGGTGCTTGTCGGGTGTGCACATCAGGGTGGCTTATGCATAGTCCATCTGCCCAAATGTGAATATATCGTCAAAACGAAAAATATATTTTTCGACTTTCACTGTTTTTTGTTTTCACTTTGACGCTCATGCTTCTGCACTTGCAGGCCGCGCAACACCCGCGGCAGCAGTAGGGGCGGTCGCCTGATGCGCCTGATGCGTCGGAGCTCTCCCGCCTCCATGACTGCGCTGGCCGGCTGCGGCGGCTCCTGAACCCGTCGCCGCAGACACGCGATGCTGACGCGGCCACCGCTCCGCACACCTCGTTTTCGCCGCCTTGCCCCAACACCCTCTCTCCCATTGACGCGCCATCACCCACTTACTTGTCTTATCTCCCTCCTTCTCCCCCCTCCTTCTCCCCCCTTGTCGCGCCCTCGCCCGCCCACCTGTCTTCCCTCTCCTCTCCCCTCCCCTCGATCGCTCCGTTTCTTCCCCCACTCCTACACCTTCCGGCTCGTCACCCCCGCCCACTCATTCTCATCCGCCTCCACCGTCCACGCCCCTCGACCCACCAACTACTTTTTTCACTCTATCCACCTTTCGGCTCTTCCCTCGAATTGGAATAGCCCCCCTCCTTGCACCATTGTACCGCCTCCCCCTGCACCCCCGCCGCTTTACCCCACTTCACCCCTGTCTCCGCTTCCCCTCGACATCTACGACGACGACCTCTACGTAGCGGACCTTTGCGAAGCCTTTGTTGCTGACCCGCGAGGTGCCATTCCTCCGTCGACACCGTGCGTTTTGGACGACGCTCAGGGGTCTACTGGGGATCTTGGACGCGCCACGGTCCTAGGGGCTCTCTTAGCCACTGTGTGCCACTGTGCTTCCTCCGCTTTCCTGTTTTACTTCCTTATTTAAACCTTAAATTATATTGGAAAAACTTTCTGTTGTTCAAATATATTGTAAAATCACTTTAATCGCTTGTACGTGTTTGATTTCTCTGGTGTCACACACCCCAAGGCTATCTGTCCTCCCGTCCTCTCTCTTCTTGCGTGCTTCCCCGTCGATAGGACAGCAAAACCATCCACCGTCACACCGCTCCTCCACCTCCACCTGCACGCTCCCAGGCCGCGCCACCTCCTTCCCCTTCACCCTCACCGGTCGCGCCACCGGCGCTCCGCTCCTCGCTTCCAGCGCGCACCTTCATATCGACGCGACAGCCTCCTCACCCGCGCCTGCCGCCGTAGCGCAGGGCTAGGGTACGGGCCTCGACAATAGCACCTCGCTGGTTCGCGCCCCGGCCGAGCAGGCCTTTTGTACACCACTTCACCTCCGACGCACGTCCACATGACCTGCTGTCGCCGTGACGTCACCGTGACGCCCTCCCCATGTCACGGTGATGTACCCGCTAAACAGACGCGTGTAGGTCTTCTCTGGAAAATGCTGACGTCACGGTGCCGTGAGATGGGCACGACGTCATCGTGACGTAGCCGTGGCTTCATCAAGACGTGCTAGTAACGTCAGCGATCATGAAGTCACGATGACGTAGGCTAGACGTCATCGTGACGTCATGATGACGTTAGTGGTGCTGACGTCGCCATGGCGTGGCCTTGACATCACGGTTACGTTTCTGTGACGCCATGGTGACGTCAGTGGTCGTGACGTCACAGTGGTGTGGCCGTGACGTCGTCAATGTCGTGACGTCACGGATGTTGCAGAAAGGGCGAACTCCGACTACTAAGGAGGTACGTGTGGTTAGCACGAAGATATTCCCACGCCGAATTCTGGTCTACTCAGCCTGAGAAGTGCGTTTTCTCATCGTCAGACAGAAACATATACTGTCACACTGAAACATATATTGCAAGGAAAGCGCACGTTATAACCTTGCCCAACCGGGAATGGAACGCATCATGGAAATCGTTACGTTGCGCGAAATCGTTGCATCATGGAAAGTGAGCACGCTGACCAATGAGCTTGGGCTAGGGCGGTGTAATAAATTAGCTGGATATATTTAATGTAAATGAAAAATAAAAGAATATAGCAACACATGAACAAACCATATTCAGAGAATGGATAATGTTAAAAAAGTCACGCAATATAAGTAGTATCAGAAAAAAGTAAAAGAAATTGGTCTATTGAACAACCGAAAACAAGTTGGAAGGGTAAATGAGTGCGCAACGATCTACGGTCTAGTGCTTGAAGAAGAACATGATGATGATAAGATGATGATGATGATAATGATAATAATAATAATAATAATAATAATAATAATAATAATAATAATAATAATAATAATAATAATAGTGTGACAGGTCGCTATGGCTATAACATTTCATCTGAGACACAACACTAAAGTTCGTCACAAAACTGGGAATTGGTGCTTCATAGGCGAGCCAGAGTCACCGTCCCCTTGATAATTTCCAGCCCGAAGGCTCACTCGCTCTCTCACGTCGCTGGTAAACAAATAGCTCTCAAAATCCTAGAATTCGACGCAGCATACACAAGTTGCTAGCTAACAAATTGGGAATCAGCTTACCACGCGATGCGAACTAACCAATCAAATTTAGAAATGACGCAACCCACTGTAATGCAACGCAGAAACTTACCCAAGACGGTGCGAACGCCGGAGAGGGCAGAAACTACTTGTATACTTGAGTTTTCGTAACGTGGCAGCTGATGGTATTATCTTCAAGATGGAATATGGCACGGCTTTTCGCGTCTTTATCGATCTGCTATAGTCGCTTGATCTGCAGCACTGCTGGATACGGTCGCGACCATGCAACATCTTGCTGCAAGTCCGAGAAAGACGCAAAACGCCGTGCCTTATTTCATCTTGAACATAATACCCTCAGCTACAACGTTACGGAAACCCAAGTACATGGTTTACAAATTTTCGGCATAAAATTTTTATTGCCGGGCCCTGGTAACGAAAAAGTCGATAAATCAAATTGCTAAATTTAGAAAAAATCCTCTATCACGTGGTGTAGCAAAAATACCTGTTTTGTGGGTCCTTGATACCGAAAAATCGATTGACGGCAAAACGTCTTTATGTCCCTCTGTGAACAACGCTAGAGGCTAAACCGTTCAGCAGATTTTCTTCAAAATGGATAGTCCTCAATCAATCAGGCTGATGTCGTGGCCCCTTAAATTTGAATCCGATATTTTAATTTTTTCGGGGGCTGCAAAGATAATACAATTATGAAGATATTTTCCCTTAAT
>BLKR01012165.1:0-22892 GCA_011170035.1 Teleogryllus occipitalis | reverse complement strand
CATTGTTTGTAACTTTCGCAATTTTCGAACATTCCGACTTATGTAGTAAATATAAACGTGTAATGCTGCAGTAAAAAGAGGCGATATTTCATCAGAAAAGTTCATATTTTTGAGCCTTGATATCGAATTACTTGACAAATATTATTCCTACAAGTAGTAAATTATTTAATCTAACATGTTTTGTGGGTCCTTGACACGGAAAAATTTGTTCTTTGCAAAATATCAGTCTCTGTGTCTAACCGAAGTGAATTCTAGTTCTAAATCGTTCAGGCGATTTTCTCCAAAATTGAATTTACCAAGCTGAACGAACTAGAGGCCCTGCGAATTTGAAACGAATATTTTGATTTTTGGAGGAACTTACTTTGGAAGTTATTGTTTGTGGCCACAAATGCATTAAATTTAAAAATAAAACTCTATTATAAGAACCGAAGAGTTTGGAGACATTAAAAAACGTATATTTTTTTTAAAAATCACATGTTTTCCTCAATATGACGCTTACGACATTTGAATTGGTGTTTTTAGGGCTTTCCGTACTATGAGTTGAATAAGTTGGAGTCGTTTTTGAGAAATTCTTGTTTACTTATTTTGGGGGAAATGTTTAAAATTTGACTCGAATTTACTCGAAAACTGTTCACATTTTGCAAAATTTGTACCCTAAATGATCTAAAGATGTAATATTCAAATATATATTCCATTTTATAATTGAAGCTTCATCATGAAGGTGTCGGGCAGGTTTGAAAACAACGTTCAATTTGGAAAAAGAAAGAAAAAAGAAAGAAAAAAGGTTTTAATGAAAATGTAACCTGCACTATTTTAATGTGCGCACTTTTCTCTATTCTAGAAAAAAAATTAAAGAGAAAATAAAAGCCTTTTTCAGACAATTTTTGAAATGTTCTATGGTCTTCTTACAAAATACCCACGGAAAAGAAAAGATCCCTTCATAGGGCGATAAGTACGATCAGAACCAGCGACCAATGTCAATTACGGTGAAAATCGTGTGAACAATTTAAGCGCTAGTATTGTCGATAGACATTTGGATTGTCGACAAACGTTTCTGAAAAGAAACCAACCCTTTTTCTGTATCAGGAATCCCCAAAATATGCATTTCCTGTGAAAATCTCGGCATAGATTTTTTGCAGTACAAGTATTTTTTATGTACTAAACATGTGAGAAAGTAAAATTTTTATTGATTCATCATCGGATGGAAAATTCCAGCAAAAGAAGTTTAAATGACTGAATATTTGAAAGAATGAAATAGGAACCTGTTTTTAATCCAGTAGTAGCCTGAAAAACTTGCTCATCGTTTTTCAGCGTCAAGACATTCAATTAAACTATTACAGAGTTGGGGGATAACGAGTCTCAACACCGGACGCAGTGTTTCTGAATGACATTGAGTATTCTGTGAGTGAAGGTCAACGCATTGTGAGGGTCATGCGAAAGAGGTTTCACCGGTGTGTAGTAAGAGCATGCGCTAGGTCAAGGTTCCTTGATTCGGCGGTTGTTACATAATGCTGGAACGCATAACAATGTATGCTGAAACGTTGGCGCAACACAAGGCCTCAATCTCTTAGTGCTACACACGAGTCAACGGTGTGCAGCGGTTGCCGCTAAAGACAATGTCGACTCGTGAATGTTTCTTAAGAGGAGGAAAGAAGACAATTGCATAAAGTACTTCAAATTCAACATATAACAAATCACATGTGTCGACTTGCGATGGGATAAGAGAGAAAGATGTATCATTTTTATTACAAAATCTATCGACGGCGAGACGTCTGTCTGTATGTGGTCAACCCAAGCGCCAAACTCCTTCAAACGTTTCCAGAAAATCCTAAATGGTAGTGGATTATACCCATAAGAGATACGAATCCTAATAAACAAATGTACATTTATTGATTTAAATGATTAGAGTGCCATTTACTATATAACTATGTTAAAAAATATCTTTCTTATGTAATAATTATTTAAAGATTTAGTTTAAACGTTTTAACTGTAACAAAAAAACTTTCTAAATAATGAAACAAATTAAACATCAAAATGCCCATTAACAAACAATGAAAAATTGCGTTCACTGTTCAATACCATTCTTACATTTCCCAAGTCTCACTTTTAGAAATAGGCTTCCGCAACGTTTGGGCCTAGTTAATAGCGTTGACTTCTCTTTGGTAAATACGACCTTGATCGCATTCAGCTATTCTAATAGCGCATGCAGCTATTCCCAAATAAAGGCGCTGTGCTTCTCCTTCCAAATTTATTTCTGTCTCTGCACTTACAGCTTGCAAAATAATTAGGCAAATCTAGGCAATTTGTGAACTGTGCAATAATTCGCCATACCGTTCATCGTCTATTATTCCTTTGTTGCGTGACGGTGGGGCTGGCTTCTCAGGAGTCCTTGAACTTCAAATTAATGCAATTTATAAAAATCATTTTCTCAAAAACCGCTCTCAAGTTTTCTTCAATTTCCTCTCTCGTATAGAACAAGGAACACTTAAAAGAATGGCACAGGTTTCATTCTCGTTGAACTCTCTGAATTTTCAAAAATTGTAAATTTAGAAATAATGTGAGAAAATATGTAGTGTTGTAGCCCCTTTAGTTTTGATAGAAAGCTGTTAAACATCTAATAGACCATCCCCTCGACAAGGTGTATCAGGGATGGTTTCTGGCACTTATTGTCTGTAGACCTGAGTGCGGGACAGCGGCAGGTAGGCTGAGAAAGTGCATTTATTACATACACCTCAACTATCATTTAAAGAACCCTCAAAAATCAAAATATACAAAATACTAGTTGAACCTGTGCGCTTACATCGAACCTGTGCGATTACATCGAACCTGTGCGATTACATCTCACAGGTCGCACAGGGGAGCTGTAGAAAAGTTACCAAAGAAAAATCTGCATTTCCATGAATATAGACATGCTTTACATCGTCAGCGTGTACCATTCTCGATGCTTTGTTGAGTCTAGGATCCCATTGCATTGTCTATTTCGTTTTTTGGCATTTTATTAAATCCACTATGTATCAAAGTAAAATAATATATACTTCATCAGTATTTTTATCAAATCAGTAGCATTAGCCAACATATTCACCTATACATCTTATTATCTATTCATAAAAGGAACGAAAATATTTTTATTTCTCATTTGCACATATTTATTACAAAATAGTTATGTTCTTGCCTCCGTCTCTAATGTAAAGTAAACGTATAATACTTGCCCATGGAATGTGGCTAATACTGACAAAAAAAGACACAGATATTGCACAAGCGATGAGTGTACATCTGCAATTTGATCATCCTCCCCATAAAGATTTTAAATAATTATTTAGAATGTACATGGAAATGCATTGTGTGTAATAATTACACAGCGAAAAAATCGATGTATTACATAACGTTCTGAAGATAATAGTACTTAAAATTTCTGTAACATTAGCCAACAAGTCCACCTATAAATCATACCTGCCAATGGAATGTGACATACTAAACAAATATGCTCAGTCACAGATATTGCACAAGTAATGAATGTATATAAGAAACTTGAACAAATCCCTCCCTGTTAATATTTTAAATAATTATTTAAAGTGTACTTGGAAATGCACTGCGTGTGTTTATTACAGAGATGAATACATGGATATAATATACAAAGTACTGTAGACATTAGTACTTACAATTTAAGTACTATCGACTAACAACTTACAGAACATTAATCACACAAATAATTATGCTTACAACAAAATAAAATAACATACACCTGATCTCTCTTTCATCAATATTATTATTATAAAATCAATATCATTAAACAACATGTCTAACAATAAATTTTGTCAATGAACCTGTCAGTTCAAAATTTAAAAAATTGACAAACGTTCCGTAGTCCAATTATGATTAGTAATCCGAAAAAACAAAATAAAATGTATGTCCATTTATATAAACATTTCATTGATGACATTAAACAATTCAGTCATTACGTTAAGGTAAGTATTTACTGTATATAGGCCAAAACAATATTCATGTTTATCTGTGTAAAGATCTTGGTAAATATAAAACATGCGAATATTTATGGAAATGCAGTATTTTCTGTGATAACTCTTCTACAGGTCTCCTTTTGTGCGATGTAATCGCACGGCTATTTCGTACTATATAAGAAAGTTCATTAAATACTTACAATTGATAATAATAATCGTTTATTGTAATGTCGTCGGTAGTAACAATTACAATCGTTTTAACAACGCAACACGTTCTCAAAGCAAGAACTTGCTCGGCCATATAATTCTTCCATTTCCCGCCAACATACGAAGATGCGCTTGAACCCATCTTCCTGTTTCGATTGAAGTCGCTCATTTCAAACAACGCAAAGTGTGTAGCCGAATAAGGCGGTGGAAAGTGCCCCCAAACCAAATCGATAATCGCGATGGTCATATGAAAGAGAATATGACGTAAATTATGAAGAGAAAATATGAAGAGAAATATGAATCATATGAAGAGAAAATGACGTAAATTCACAAAAAATCAGCCTCCTATAATAATCTGTTGCAGAGATACAACGAGAAACGTGTTTTCCACGTTTTATTTTTTTCTCATCATCTATTTCGGGTATCAGGCTAAAAAAAATTGCAGAGACGGGGACAAAGTTTGACGCCAAATTCATATGAAAAAAAAAATGAGAAAATCATTTTCGACGTGATAACTGAGTACTGGCTCAATTTTTTCTCTTAAAATGTGTCTTATGACGTTTTAAAACATTTTTTTTCATAATCTTTTCCAAAAATTAAAAAAATAAAGTGTCTTTGACTTGTCTCTCACGTCGGTAATATTTACATTTTCTTCACATTATTAAATTTATGAGTACTTTTGCTTTAAATAATGTCAAATAACGTTTCTCGAAAACTCAATAGTTTTCTGTAAAAATGAGCTCAAAATTCCGTATTTTCAGAAACGCACAAACGACATTTTCTCAAAAATAACTCCAATTCTTTTCATCCAATTTTTCTAATAGATAGTGCTTACTGCACTGTTTGATATGCTGTAAAGTTCATTTTGATGTATTCATTTGTGTTTTTCAAACATTACACGACTGTAATTTATTTGAAAAACCTCTCACGCTGTTAATATGGCCATTGCCATCGATTTCTATGCATTATTATATTAATGAGAGGAAGTGCTTCAAATGACGTCAAGAGAAGTTTTTCGAAAACACAATAGATTCCTGTGAAAATGTACTTCAAATTTCGCATTTACAATAATGCTTCATCGCCATTTCCATAAAACGGCTTCAATTCTTTAATTAAAATTTCTATTTAGGACGAATTTTTACTCTTCTTTAATATTCTTGAAGTAATAATTCGGTTATACTACTAGGAAAGCAAACATTTGAGAAAATGTCAAAAAAATGTACTTTGGGCGAAGACAGATAGCGGATGGACAAAGAATAGAGCAAGACCTTAAAGCCAAACGACACCAAAGAAATTAGAAAAAATTGGTACGAGAAAGTCTGTGCCTTTCTTTAGCACCTCTTGTGACTTTCTCGTATACATACGTGTATTCGGAGTAATATACGTAGTATAGAGAAAGTTATGTAATGCTGCGGAAAATCGATTACGAGATTTCCGCGAGCATTCGTACTAGATTTCCAGAAATATACGTTTTGGGGTCCCCTGACACCGAAATATGTTTTTTTCAAAACATCCGTAATCCGTCTGTTCGTTCGTCTGTCCGTCCGTCCGTCCGTCTGATGCAAGTGAACAACACTAGTGCCTAAACCATGCGTACGATATTTTCCAAATAACAGAAATTCCTGTCCATCTAGTTCCAGGTGAAGCGTTAAAATGTTGAAAAACATTCTTTAAAATTTACCTAGAGCCCATAAAGCCACATTTTTCCAATTTTCTCAAAAACGACAAAAAAAATTCCGTCAAATTTCTTGTAAGAATAGAATAAAATACACGACGATCTTGGCTGCCCGGGTGACGCCTCGTTGAGGGCTGAATTGCCGACGTTTCGATCATCGTTTTGTGACCTTCTTCAGGGCTGGTCTGCGCCGGAGTGGTCTGCGTCAGGGCATTTACAGTAGTGCTTAATCGCCATTTTCTTTAAAAAAGCTTCAAATTGTTCAATGGAAAGTCTATGTAGAGCGAGGTTACACTTTTCTTTAATATTCTTCAAGTAATATTTCGGTTATACTTTTAGGAAACGGAAAAGTTGTGTAAATGTCAAGAAAATGTTCTTTGTGCGACGATAGTTTACAGCTGGCAAGAGGTTGGGTCAAGATCATAAAGCCACTCCACAAGAAGTATATTAGTAAACTTTACTACGAGAAAGGCTGTGCCATTCTGTAGCACCTCTAGTTACTTTCTCGTATAAATACGTATATACGGGAGTAATATACGTAGTATGGAGAAAGTTATGTAATTCTGCGGAAAATTTATTTTGATATTTCAATGGAAATAAACGTTTTAGGGTCCCCTAATACCGAAAAGGTGTTTTTTTCTTCAAAACATCCGTTCGTCCGTCTGTCTATTCGACCGTCTCTCGAATGTGATCAAATTTAGTCTAAACCACACGTACGATCTTTTCCAAATTGAAGAAAGCCCTGCCTATCTGACTCTAGTTAAAGCTTTGAAATTTTGAAAAAGATTCTTTAAAATTTGGGTATACTTTACATGAAATCCTAGGAATATTTTGAAATTTTTCTCAAAAGCTGCTCCAAATTTTTACTTTAACTTTCTTGTATGAAAAGAGTACAATACACTTACAAACATGACATAGATCCGATTTTCTCGGTTAACTCTCAATTTTCGAAAATTGCCAAGTTTTTTGGGGGTCTTCCTACAACTACGAAATTGAAGACAGATTTTTCCTTCAAATTGAATTTTTGTCCATAAATAGTTCTTTCATAAAGGTCGTGTAGATTTTTTGAAAATGTTTGTAGTTTTCGTGCAATAGTACGTGCAATATTTTCAATTTTAAATAATTACAAATATTAGAGTTTCTCATAAACGGCTCCAATTTTCTTCTTTAAATTTTTGCACGGTTAATGCCAAACAAACCCTATGCGATAACATAAACGGCATATTGCTCCACTCCTTTGTTTTTCCAAAAATTACAAAAGTTTAATTTTTTTTGACTTCTCACTTCAGTAATACTTACTTTAGATGCGATTTCTTCACAGCATTATATCTATGAGTATATATGCTTTAAATAATGTAAAATAAAGTTTCTCAAAAACTAAACAGTTTTCTGTAAAAACGAACTCATAATCCCGCATTTTCAGAAAAGTTCAAACGCCATTTTATGAAAAATGGCTCCAAATGTTTTCTTCAAACTTTTGCAAGGGATGGCACTGTTTAATATGACACTGTGGCAATATGGCGCAAGAGCACTAGGGCGCAATGGCACTGTTTAATGAGACGTAAAGTTAATTTTGGAGTACTCTTGTTTTTTCAAAAATTACACAAATGTTTTTGTTTTAAATATCTCTCAGGCCGTTAATACGCACATTTCAAAACATTTATGTACATTATTGCATTTGTGAGTGGAAGTGCTTCAAATGACTGGAAATGAAGTTTTTCGGAAACTCAATAGATTCTTGTGAAAAAGAGCTTCAAATTTCGCATTTAGAGTAAATATTAATGCAATTTTCTTTAAAAAAAGCTCCACATTTTTCAAATAAAATTGCTATTTAGGATGAAGTTTTAGCATTCTTTAATATTCTTAAATTAATATTTGGGTTCTACTACTTGGAAACCGAAATGTTGAGAAAATATCAAAAAAATGTGATTTGGGCGGCGATAGATGGCAGCATGCAAGAAGGAGGGGCAAGACTGGACAGTAGCAGTCCTTAAAAAGGAAATCAGAAAACTTAACTGCGAGAAAGTCTGTGCCATTCTGTAGCACCTCTAGTTTTCTTTAAAATTTTGGTAGGGGTGGTGCTAAACGTACTATATGATGACATACATGTTACACTAGTCTTTTGTTTGCTTTTTTCTAAAATTACAGAAATGTAATTTTTTTACTTGTCTCTCCCGTCGTTAAAAAATTTGTTTGAAAAACATTCTTTAAAAGTTGGGGGTATTTTACATAAAGACCATGTTGCTCTATTCTTTTTGTTTTTACAAAAAATACGAAAATTTTATTTATTTGACTATTCTCCCACGTCGGTAATCTTTACATTTTTTTAAAATGTGTTGCGTCCTTAATTTTATTATCGGCGCAATGCGTCTCTTCACCCCGTGTCGAGCGTTGAGCGCGTAGTAATCCTCCATTAACTTCTCTCGTATGTAAGCAGAGAGTATATATGCAAGTCTGTCTCGTTTTGTCTGTCGGTTGTCAAGAGGACTGCCTGGTAGAATCTCCGCGTACGCACCTCCTACTACGCGCTCGTGCGTCACTACCAAGCAGCCAGAAATGGGAAGTAATTAGGAAAGGGGTAGGGTTTAGGACACTTCACAGGGGTTGGACCAGCCCTTTTGAAGCAGCCAAACTCGTTTTGATGAAACAAATTTCACATGAGATTCGACGAAAATTGAACCCGGACCTCAATGGTGAAAGGCTAGCCACCTCGCTATGAGCCACGAGCGAGCTCTTCGAAATTAGAGGCGATTTATTCACATTACTGTATTTACAAGTACACGTGCTTTAAATAATGTGAAATAAAGTTTCTCGAAAACTCAACAGTTTTCTGTGAAAATAAGCTCAATATTACGCATTTTCAGAAACCCTCAAACGCCATTTTCTCAAAAATGGCTTCAAATTGTTTCTTTATATTTTGTGTACGGATAGTTCAAATAACACTGTTGAAGATGACACAAAATTCATTTTGGTGTATTCTTCTTTTTTTCTTGAAAATTACATAAAATAATATTTTTAAAATGTCTCTCGCCGTTAATATGCACGTTTCCAGAGATTTGTTTACATTATTGCATTTGTGAGTAGAAGTGCTTCAAATGACTTTTATTGAACATTTTTGAAATCTCAATAGATTTCTGTGAATAAGAGCTTCAAATTTCGCCTTTACAGTAATGCTTAATCGCAATTTGCTTAAAAACGGCTTAAAAATTTTCAATTAAAATTTCTATGTAGGACGATGTTTTATTCTTCTTTAATATTCTTGAAGAAATATTTCGGTTCTATTATTAGGGAACTCAAAAGTTGAGAAAATGTCAAAAAAATGTACTTTGGACGGTGGGTGGCAGCTACATAGAGAATGTAGCAACATCGTAGAGCGAGTCTACACCAAGGAAATTAAAAAAATTTTCTAAGTGAAAGTCATTCTGCAGCATCATTATTTACTTTCTCGTATACATACATATATACGGAGTATTATACGTAGAAGAAAGTTATGTAGTGCTACGCGAAAAAAAACTGCGGATTTTCGGCACAAAAAAAAATCTTTGTCGGACCTTGGCAGCAAAAAAGAGCAGCAAAAAACAGCAAATCAAGCTGCTCAATTAGGAAAAAAATCCTCTAACACGCGGTATAGTCAGAATTCCTGTTTTGTCGGTCCTTGATGGCGAAAAACCAATTGAAAGCAAAACCTCCGTCCGTCCGTCTGTCCGTGTGTGAACACTACTAGCGCATAAATGTGCGTACGATATTTTTCAAATTGAAGAAAGCCTTGTCCATCTGGCTCTAGTTGAAGCTTTGAGATTTCGAAAATAAATCTTTAATCTTTTGGGGGGAATTTACATGAAAGCCCCCGGCCATTTTAAAAATTTTCTCCAAAACGGTTCCAAATTATTTCTTTAAATTTCATGTAAGAACAGAGTAAAATACTCTTATAAAGTTGGCATAGGTCAACTTTCACGGTTAACTCTGAATTTTCGAAAATTACAAAAGTTCACATTTCTTTCGGCGTTTTCCTACAATTATAAAATTTGAGTTAGAAGTCTTTCCTTTAGATGAAATTTATTGTCCATAAAAAGTTCTTTCATTCATGTCATGTAGATTGTTTTGAACATTTTCGTAGTTTTCGTTCAATAGTGTCTGCAATATTTACAATTTCAAAAAAGTACAAAAACAAGATTTTCTAAAAAACTACTCCAATTTGTTTTCTTTAAATGTTTGGAATGGATAGTGCTAACTGCACTGTATAAGATGATATAAAGGCCATAGTGTTATATTCTTTTTTTTCAAAAATTACAAAAATGTAATTTTCTTGACTCGTTTCTCACGTCATTAATATTCACATTACCGAAAATTTGTTCATATTATTATATTTGAGTACATGGGCTTTAAATAACGTCATATAAAATTTCTGGAAAACTCTTTCTAGAAAAGTTTTCTTTGAAAATGAACTCAAATTTCCGCATTTTGAAAAACGTTCAAATACCATTTTCTCAAAAATGGCTCCAAAGTTGTTTTTTTCAAATTTTCCCAACGGATAGTGCTAATTGCACTGTTTAATATTATGGAAAGTTCATTTTGGAGTATTCTTTTGTTTTTTCAAAAATTACACAAAAATAATTTTTTTCAATATCCCTCACGCCGTTAATATGCACGTTTTAATGGACTTGTATATATTATTTAATTTGTGTGGAATTGGTTTAAATGACTTCAAATGAAGTTTTTCGACAACTCAACAGATTCCAGTGAAAAAGAGCTTCAAATTTCGCATTTACACCAATGCTTAATGCCATTTTCTTAAAGATGGCTCCAAATGTTTCAATGAAAATTGCTAATTAAGGACAAGATTTTAGCCTTCTTTAATATTCTTAAAATAATATTTCGGTTGTATTAGGAAAACTTGAGAAAATTTTTAAAAAAATGTACTTTGTGTGGCGATAGATGGCAGCAGGCAAAAAGCAGGAGCAAGACTGTATATTACCAGTCCACACCAAGGAAATTAGAAAACTTTACTGGGAGATAGTCTGTGCCATTCTGTAGCATCTCTAGTTAAATAACAATTTATCGAAACAGAGTTTTGTAACACCACTAGTTTAATCATATTTTTGCGCGAACTGAGTAGTGTATGTTTTTAAAAATAGATGTATGTTGTTCTTTTAAACTAATATTCCAGAAATTAAAATGGACATACTTATCTTTATTTTCATTGATTTTTCTGTAAACCGAGACTCGAATGCAGAAAACCTGCTACTATGGCTGGAGGATTATACTTAAAGTCTATTAATACAAATATTAGGCACAAAACATTAAATTAGTCATATATTTTAATGAAACGGACGTGCGACTATTATCAATTGTAAAACATTATTTCCTGGTTAAAACGATGAATGATAGGAACATATTACCCACACAGACATAGAAATGTAGGTATGAATATTTAAAATCTAGTTTAATCTAATATTGTATTGTCAATATGACAATGTAGTGTTTATTTTTATTAGAAATCAGCGTAGTTTTTATTTCGTTAAAAGCAATAAAAATTGTATGTGACGAATTAATTAGTAATGATGAATAACCAGAGGTCATTAACGGCGTAGTAAGTGCAGAAGTTGTGAAATTGATATCTTGAATTAAAGCAATAAAGTGCTTAAAGTGAAATTATTTTGTTGTCTGAACATCTCTATCACATAATTTTGTTTCCGACCAACATTCTCAAAATAATGCAGTTGATTAGTCGATTTCATGATTAAACATTTAACACAACAATAATTATAATCTTACAATAATCAAATGTTCAAACATTTTTATAGTTCTCTCACATCTGTACTCTGCATTGATTCATCTATGAGCCGCGGAATAAAAGTCGATGTTTTTCGAAACTTATTTACAGTATTACAAGAACCATCACCAATTAAAGAAAAGTATTTACTATACCGTAAGTAATGAAGTCATTCTTGAATCCACGGCACACTCTAGAAGAACTCGGCAGGAACAGATTTCGAACTGGAGAACGACTAGAAAAAGACTGAAATTGTTTTCCCGCAAAAGTTTATGTTGAACGATTCTTTATCATGACATCTCCGAACCACAACTTCCAGCAGTGACACGCTTCTCTAAAACACCTTCCTTCTCTGCGACGGCTGAGGTGCCTCGTGCGCTAAAAAGCAACGGAGACCTTGAGTGGCCAAGCGGCCTCCGCGCCCTTGCGGAACTTCCCAAACTCCCACCACAAAACATGTTCAAGGGAATACATTTTATTAGTTGTAGAACTTATAGAAACAATGGACTACTTACAAATTTTCTTTGATAAAAGTATGTTAAATTGTGTTGTATGAAGGGGTTACTAATTTCTTTTTAATTTTTCTTAAATATTTACAAAAATGTGCAATTTCTTAAAATGCACATGAAAAACATAACTTTGTTAGTATTTCCTAAGTGCATGTGTCTGAAGAATATTCCACAAATTACTATGAAAATATAGATTCTACACTAGAATATTCGTAAAACTTTTATTGACATTCGTCAATATCATTGATATTGGTCTGCCTAACAAACCTTTAAATGAAAACACATTTCCTCTGAAACAAAATAGAAAACGCATTACTGTTGTAACATGGTGTAACTGAGACTTCCTCTCAGTGGACATCTGCTCACCAAAAGGTTGAAAAAATTCCAGATCCACATCACTTGTAAACATTTCACATTCCTGTAAAATTCCGAAAGTCATAGTTTGAAAGTACGTGATGAAACACTTTTTGGCATTTGTCATGTGAACTTCGTTTTGTGGTGGCGAGCAACCAAATTGCAACTTATAGTAAGCTCAAGGCAAAATGAGAAATACATATTGTAGTAGTAGATAAGTAGGGACTAATTCTACAAAATCGACGTTTGAAGAACATGATTTGAGCTTGCTACTCTCTCACTTCAGCAGGAAATAAAGACGTCGCGTCCGTCCGTCTGTGGACAACGCGAGTGCCTAAACAGCTCAGCCGATTTTCTCCAAAATAGATATTCTTTAATCGCTATGACTAACGTTGCCGTCTTTTGAATTTAAAACTGATATTTTAATTTTGGGGATACTTTACATAAAGCCTCTGGGCTCTTTTTAAAATGGGGCCAAATATTTTGGTTAAAGTTTGTTGTCTGATAGCGTAAAAGACGCTTAAAAGAATGATTGACGTGCCATGTTCGTTTAAATCCTATATATTTTGAAAATTGCAAAAGAGCAATTTTTTGGTCGTCTTTTTTTATTAAACTATAATAGAGGTTTCTTTCTTAATAAAATCTGTTCTTTAAAGACAGATCTTTGAAAAAGTTCATGTTCAATTTTTCGAAAACATGATTAGTTTTCGTGTAATTTTGCAGGAAATTAAGGCAATTTTTTAAAAAAATAACATTTTCTAAAACAACGCTCTATTTTTTTTAAAATTCTCATCATATCTAAGAATGGACAGTAAATATTTGATGCTAGTTCCATTTTCGTCTATCTTACCCTTTTTTCGAAAATGGCTAAATGTTCCCATTTCAAAACTATAAAATTGAAGATAGAGATTCTTGCCTCAGAGAAAGACTTTGTAAAAAATCAGCTTTTTAAAAAAGGTCATATGCAATGTTTATATTTTTCGCGTAATTTGCGTTGGAAATTTACGCAATTTCTAAAGAACTATTTTCCCAAAAACCGTTTCAAAGTTTTTCTTCGAATTTTTTCACGGATAGAAGAAGCAACGCTTAAAAGAATGTGCAAGTCTCATTTGCGTTGAACTCTTCGTATTTTCAAAAGTGGCAGGAACTTAACATTTGGAAACTACAAAATACAAGAGATTTTTGAGTTAAACAAAATCTGTTCTAAAAAGCAGCTAATTAAAAATGGTCATGTACATTTGTTTCAAAGCACTAGCAGTTTTCGCGAAATTTCTTCTTAAAATTAATGAAATATATACAGGATACACCAACTTCGGAACATGAGAAAAAAATCGGAGAACAGGAATAGACCAAAAGGACATGAAAATCAATTAATGTATTCATGTATTTTCTCTCTTCTATCCCAATTAGGTTTTCTCTCTTAAAAATACGATTTAACTGTAATATAAAATATGAAACAATTGAGTACCTTAAGTTTGTACGAACTTTTATTACGTTAATTTTATATTACCACCATACGCTGCATAGTGGGTAATGCTAATTTACCTAGGTGGTTCATAATCTTACACATAACTAGAGGAGCTACAGAATGGCACAGACTTTCTCGTACCAATTTTTTCTAAGTTCCTTGCTGTGGTCTGGCTTTAAGGTTATGCTCCATTCTCTGGCCAGCTGCCATCTATCGTCGCCCAAAGTACATTTTTTGACTATTTCTCAACTTTTTGCTTTCCTAGTCGTACAACTGAATCATTACTTCAAGAATATTAAAGAAGAGTAAAAATTCACATTAAATAGAAGTTTTCATTGAAAAATTCGTAGTAGTTTTTAAGAAAATGGCGATTAAGCTTTACTCTAAATGAGAAATTAAAGCTCTTTTTCAAAGGAATCTATTGAGTTTTCGAATAAGATCATTTGAAGTCACTTCAAGCAAATCCACTCACAAATATAATAATGCTTACAAATTGATGGAAATGTCCATATTAACAGCTTGAGCGGTATTTCAAGAAAATTATATTTGTGTAATTTAAAAAAAACATATGAATACGCTAAAACGAACTTTACGTCATAACAAAGTGCTATTAGCACTATTGGAAAAATGTGAAGAAAAAATTTGGAGCCATTTTTGAGAAAATGGAGTTTGAGCTATTCTGAAAATGCCAAATTTTGTGGTCGTTTTTACAGAAAACTGTTAAGTTTTCGAGAGACTTTATTTGACATTATTTAAAGCATATGTGATTATAAATCTAATAATGTAGAGCAATTGCCTTTCATGTAAGCTTTACTGACGTAAGAGACAAGCCAAAAAATTCATTTTTGAAATTTTTGAAAAAACAGAAAATACAGCAAAATGACGTTTATGTCATTCGTTTGACACTAACCTTACCAAAAGTTTAAAGAAAAAATGTATAGCCGTTTTTGAGAAAATCATGTTTTTTTTTAAATTGCAAATATTGCACGCACTATTGCACGAAAACTACTAAAATTTCCGAAAAAAATTACATGATCTACATGATAGAACTATTTATGCACAATCAATTTCATTTGAAAGAAAAATCCATGTCTTCAATATTGTAGTTGTAGGAAGACACCGGAAAACATTCAAACTTTTGCAATTTTCGAAAATCAGAGTTAGCCGTGTTATTATGATCTGTGTCACCTAAATAAGTGTATTTTGCCCTTATCTTACTAGAAATTTAAAGAAAAAATTTGGAACCTTTTTGATAAAAGTTTAAAAATGTCCGGTGGTCTTCATATAAATATCCCCCAAAATTTTAAAGAATTTTTTCAAAATCTCAAAGCTTCAACTAGAGCCAGAATCCAGTGCTTTCTTCAAATATTTTTTTAAATTATTTATTTAAGGTCGCCTTATAAACAGCTAGGTCATTGGCGACCACAGTTACAAAAATACAGTATTTACAAATTCACATACTAGTTACATATTTTCATGGGATACACATACACAAATCCTAAATCTAGATGTTATACATAGGGCAGACAATGTATAGTCATTAGCTAAATACTGTTTTGCATATTAAATTTGGTGAGGAGTTCTATGATTTTCTTTTGACCGGGATAAGAATTGAATATACAGTAGAGATTATCATTGATGTTAAGGTTTGTTCTCACAGTCGCCATCACGTGGCAATCAACTATAATATGCTTCGTGGAAACTGGGAGTCCGCATTTTGGGCAAGGATCAGGAGTAGCCTTTTTAATTAGGTAGCTGTGACTGAGTTGAAAATGTCCTTTACGGAGTCTGGTTATAACCACTTGATGTCGTCTGCTAAGTCTAATGGAAGTGATGGAAGATTCCTCGATATTCTTCCTAACTGCTTGTAATTTGGAAGGCAACATTTTCCAGTTCCGGTCCCAAAGCTTCTTAACTGCAAGTAAGAGGTAGTTTTTAAAGTCGGGGAGTGTGCCGCCAGCTTCAGTATCAATTTCGGGGAGAGAGATTGCTGCCTTCGCAGCTACATCCGCTTCTTCATTGCCCTGGATGCCTATATGAGAAGGGAGCCAAGCTATTGTAACGCGATATCCTTTAAGGAAGGAGTGATAAAGCTTTCCTTGGATTTCTTGGACCAGTGGATTTAAGGAATGTCGGTTTCGAATGGAGGATAAAACTGCTAGTGAGTCACAAAAAATAACAATATCTGGGTTACATGGTCTTAGGATGCTAATATCAATAGCTTTGATAACAGCCCAAGATTCACATGAGAATATGGAATAGAAATCCGGGAGGCGATAAAGATTCGTAAGGGGTGGGATAATGGAAATAACAGCTCCACTAGATCTTGATTGTTGCTTGGATCCATCCGTGAAAAATTGGCTAAAATTGGAAATTGGAAATGTGCTGATGTGAAAATGTGAAAATTGGAAAAATTGGATTTGTGTTGGAACTTCAAGATTAGTTGCTTAATGATAAGTTTTTGGGTATCAGGATTTGTAAATTTGGTAGCTTCCGTATCGATTGACAAAGAGAAATGTTCCCAAGGGGGAAGAGGGTTGAGTTTCCTCTTCATGATATCATGAGACTCAATGCCAAGTTCATCCCGGTACTTAGCAAGTCTAATATTTAGCGGTTTAGGATAGTTAGGATGATTTGCATAGTCTAGGGACTTAGAGAGGTTACAGATATAATTGTGGGATTAGGGGGACAACAATGAGTCGAGTAAGCAAATTTTAAGCACAGGAACTTTTTACGGAGGTCTAAAGGAAGGAGGCCCGCTTCAGCTAGTAGGCTAATACATGGGTTGGTCCTGAAGGCACCCAAACTTAGGCGGCATGCACAGTTGATTATAGGGTCCAAAGTTTTTAGTAAGTGGTTGCTGGCTGAACTATAAGCTACTACTCCATAATCTAATTTTGGTTGTATCAACGACTTGTAACAATTGATTAGGGAAGTAGCGTCTGATCCCCACTTGTGTGAAGATAACATTTTGATTATGTTGAGTCTAACAGAGCAATCAGCTTTGAGGGTAGAAATGTGTAATTTCCACGAATGCTTATGGTCGACTGTTAAACCCAAAATTTTGCTGGTATTTGTTCTTCTTAGATTATGGTCACCAATTTTCAAGACTACTGAAGACGGGTTCAAAACTTAGGGTATTAGATAATTGGGAGTTACATGGATTTAGGCAGTTTTTAGCTATGTAACCTTGATTTTTACACAAAAAACAAATTGGAACATCAGGGGTTACGTATATACAATGGGAGACATTATCTATAAACACCTGAAATGATTCAGGTAATTTACGTTCATCGTCTGGTGACACAAATGTTTGGCGACGAAAACTGAGAATGTGACTCAAGTTTGGGTTATGAAATCGACCACGAAGGAAGGTTAACGGTACTACAGTTTTGACACCGAATGTTAATAATTTATCTTCAATCACTTCATGTGGAATACTTGGGCACATATTTGAAAGAATAATTCTTTTGTTCCAAGATATAAGTGGTCTTATGGGGAAAACTTGATTAGACACAACAATGTTCTTATGGTTATACACTAGGTCATCTGCGATTTCCTTGCTGGATAGGTACACACACAGTCTGTTGTTCGAAATTTTAGAAGCAAACTTAATATGAGAGGGATTAACTTTAGTTGATAACTTTTCAATAAATTCTACTATTGGTGCACTATTTGCCGAGTCTATGATTACAGCATTTTCTTTCTTGGGAAACAGAGATTGCATCGTAACTTTGGCATAATTAATTCTGGTAGTCTTAGTGTTCTGGTCTCCTGAAGATTGATGAACTTGAGAGGGCTCCATAGTGGTCACGAAAAAAAGAAAAAACACAAACTTTTCACTTAGATAACCAATATCACTTCACGCAATAACTCCACTTCTACCACGTTTTACATAATACTGACAAACACCGAGTCAGTAAACGTAAGCACAACGTGATTTCGCCTGGAGCGGACGGCGCGTCTGACCACCTCGGCGGTCAGGACGCGACTGTTTCTTCAAATATTGTACGCACCGTTTGGGTGCTAGTAGTGTTCACACACGGACGGATGGAGGTTTTGTTTTCAATTGGGTTTTCGGCAGCATGAACCCACAAAACAGGAATTCTGGCTACACCACGTGTTAGAGGATTTCTTTCTCTTAATTTAGCAACTGGTTTAATGCACTTTTTCGCCACCAGAATTCGGCAATGAATTTTCTCCGCCAAAAATTCGCCGTTTTTTTCGCACAGCATTACATAACTTTCTCTATACTTCCTATATTTCTCTGTATATGAGAAAGTAAAAATCAATGTTTGTTTGTTCTTATTTTATGCGCAGTCATTCCATTCATCCGATTGAGAAAAAAACTTTGTCAACGTATTCCTTGCACTAGCGCAAATGGTATTGGCATTGTACAATTGGAATGTGCTTAAGTCTGTCGCACATGGACACGCGTTGATGATATACGCTTATGCTGAATCAATCGCCCCTGAACAGAAGCTCAACGGAATCCGCCGCACCCTCAAGTATTACGCGAGTCTTGACTGCATACTCTGTCCCTGCGATTGTGAAATATCGACTGGAATTATTACTTGAAGTTTATCTCAGACAAGTAAATAAAAATTATCCAAGTGTCATAGCGAATGTATACACAAACTTGAGGGAGAACACGTTAACAATAGGATTCTTGACGTGCATATCCAAACCAGGACATAGAATAAACCCATACTTGCCAGAAAGTCTTTCATCCATTAAATTTTTTCCAGAGGGTAGCGTAAAACGTGACGTGACGTGACGTGTAATATGTTGCAATAGCGAAGCATTGCCTAGTCCTCTAGTTAATAATATAAAAAATTGTTTAATTTATAAATTATTTATATTCTTTCATTTTATTTCTATTTGTGTTTTTCTTTCCCAGTTCGTAAATTGGCAGCTTTTCTCCGGCATTTAATTTTTGCAAAATAAAATTGAAGTTGGAATATTTTGAAGAAAATTGTAACTTATATTAATATTACGATTTACTTTCTATATATGCATTGTATAATAGTATTTTTTAGATTTTGACAGTTTTCTATCTAGATTGTCAAAATTCTACACATGTACACTGTCAGGAGAACACAAACGGACGTCTGCTCCGATTGTCGGCTTTCCCTGATTTCTATGATCAAATCTAGACAAATGGAAAAAAAGGAAGATTAAATTTCTCAAAACTAAAAATATTATGAACAATATTTCTACAGAATATTTCTTGCCCCGTGATTCCGCAATGTTGAGCGGAAACTGCATATCGATATCTTCAACCGTTTAAATCATGAGGGTGGACAATAGTTGGTCGGTCTCCCGGTGTAAAACAAACCTACGGTGTTAGTTAGTGCCTTATTTTACGTGGCGAGATTCGAACCATCAGGCCTGCTCTTCCATCTGACCACGCAAATTTCTCTACACTCCTTTCACCATCTAGCGGAGAAAGACGGTTTTATGTTGGGCGACGAAACAGGTGATTTAAATATTGCTCAGAGGCTTCTTTTAGGCTTGAGGATCTTTTACATGCATAAAATCTATTACATGGGACAGCCGGCTTTATTTCTCCTTCCAAGGAAAACTTAGGAAGAATTTTCCTCCCGTAAAAATCCACGGCTTCGATCGGGTTTGAACCCGCAAACTTGGGTACAACAATCCAGTACACTAACTAATACCACGGAATCCACACATCCGAATACCACCGAATACCACCAAATCCGCTCATCCAACACCGAATCCGGTGTCATTAAGAAATGTAAAAGTATGCAAAACTAGTGGAGCTACAACAGCACATAGGTTTTCGCAATATTGGTAATGGTTATGTAATATTATAATATGGCAATTTCTTTCTTACACTTTAACTACCATTTGAAATATCTGGAAATGAACGAAGCGCGAAAAATACATTCAGTTTTTAATTTAAACGTTTTAAAGCATTGCCATTGAATTCAATGTATTCATGTTAAACATAAATGAACCAACAAAGCGCGACGCGTATCTGTAAATGATCCATTCGTTTTCACATTTAACTCATCATAACTCAAATTACACAATATACAATGGATTTTATATGTAAATCATATTAAACGGAAACTTTCCTTTCAAGATTCAAATGACTTCCTCCAAGCATCTCAAATTACATTGCTATTGACATGGTCTCAAAAGAAACTCAGAAAATTCCAATTTACATTTCGAATATTTTTCCAATTTTCGAAAATACAGAGTGTACCAAAAGGGACCAGCACAATTTTGTGACCCGTTCTTTGCTACATTCGTGAAAAAAAATAAAGAAAATGTTTGGAAACGTTTCTAGAAAATTAATAGATTAAAATTTAAAAATTGCTTGTGTGTCGTCAAATTACTCAAAAAATGCTCATATTTTCAAATATTAAACGTGGCCTAAATTGAAGATCTGGTTTTGTTGAACACATTTCATTAAGAAAACTAGTGGTGCTACAAAATGGCATAAATAGTTTTTTCAATTAGGTCATGTAGACATTTTTGAAAATTTTAGCTAGTTTTCGTGCAATAGGGCCTGAAATATTTGCAATTTCGAAAATTAAAAAACAAGATGTTCTCAAAAACGGCTCCAAAGTTTTCCTTCCACTTTTAGGCAGGGGAAGTACCAAACGCACCCTAACCAGTGACATAAACTCCATATTGCTCTATTCTTTTTTTCCTTGAGAAATTACAAAAATGTATTTTTTTTCTTGTCTCTCGCCGGTAATATTTACAGTAGAGGCAAATTATTCACATTCATAGGTTTATGAGTACATGTGCTTTAAATAATGTAAAATGATGTTTTTCGAGAACTCGACAGTTTTGTTAAAATAAGCTCAGAATTCCGCATTTTCAGAAAAGCTCAAACCCCATTTTCTCAAAAAAGGCTCCAAATTGTTTTTATATATTGTTCCAATGGATAGTGCTAATCGCACTGTTTAAAATGGCGTAAAGATAATTTTGGTGTATTCTTTTGTTTTTCAAATATTACACAAATGTATTTTTTAAGTATTTCTCAAGCCGTTAATATGCACATTTTTGTCAATTTGTATACATTATTACTTTTGTGAGTAAAATTGCTTCAAATGACATCAAAGGAAGCTTTTTGAAATCTCAATAGATCCCTGTGAAAAAGAGCTTCACATTTCGCATTTACAGTAACGCTTAATCGCCGTTTTGTTAAAAACTGGTTCAAAAAGTTTCAATGAAAATTTCTGTTTTGGACGAGGTTTTACTGTTCTTTAATATTCTTGAAATAATATTTCTGTTCTACTATTATGAAAGCAAAATGTTGAGAAAATGTCATAAAAATAAACTTTGGGCAACGGTAGATGGCAGTTTGCCAGGGAAGACCTTAAAGCCAGTCCACGTGAAAGACAAGGAAAAAAATTACATTTTTGTAATGTAATGTTTTTGTAATGTAATGTAATTAATGTAATGTAATGTAATGTAATGTTTATGTCATCGTATAAGATTCATTTGGCACTAACCCTACCAAAAATTTAAAGAAAAAATTTGGAGCCATTTTTGAAAAAATCCTGTTTTTTAATTTTTAAAATTGCAAATGTCGCAAGCACTATTGCACGAAAACTACTAAAATTTTCAAAAAATCTACATGACGTTAATGAAGGAAATATTTATGTACAGAAAATTTCATTTGAAGGAAAAATCTGTGTCTTTATTTTTGTGGTTGTAGGAAGACGCCGAAAATTCGGAGTTAACCGTGAAAATCGGACTTATTCCACCTTCAAAAATGTATTAGTATTCTTACAAGAAATTTATTATAAGTGTACTCTATTCTAACCAGAAATTTAAAGAAAACATTTAGAGCCGTTGTTGAGAAAATTATGAAAATGTCTGTAGGGCTTCGTGTAAAATACCCCCAAATTTTAAAGAGTGGTTTTCAAAATTTCAAGGCTTCAACTAGAGTCAGATGGACAGGTTTTTTTAATTGTCAAAATATCGTACGCATGGTTTAGGCGCTATTGTTTATCACATACACCAGACGGTCGGACGGACGGACGGACGGACGTTTTGAAAAAAACAAAACTTTTTCGGTGTCAGGAGACCCCAACACGTGTATTTCCGTTGAAATTTCGAAATCAATTTTCCGTATCATTACATCACTTTCTCTATATTACTCCCGTATATACGTATGTATACGAAAAAGTAAAAAAACATCTTCAGTATTTTAGTAATAGAAAGACGAAAAAAATGAACTTTTGTGTTGCGGCTGTGTTGCGACATTTGAAGAGCGCGCCAAGGTGGCAGCGCTCAGCGGCGACCGAGGAAGTCGGCAGAGGCGGCGAAGCGGAAAAGGCGCCGCCCGAGCTTAGAAGGAAGGCTGGCCGGAGAGCCAGGAGCGGTGCAGCGAGTCTGCGGCGCCGCCCGCTTTAAAACCGGGCGCCGCCAGCCATCGCGGCAGAGCGCTAGTGACCGTGTATCGAGTAGATTTGAACGAGGAGATTGTACCGTGTGGAAGCGAGTGTAGGCTCGGCAGTAATCTTGGTTATTGTTGTGTATCTCTTGGTTTGGCATAGCTAGTTTTTTGGTACATCTCCCGGACTTTTGATTTTTGATTTTGGCTTGTGACCTGGTATACTCGTTTGGATTCTGGAATTGTGACCAATGTACTTTCTGTGATTCATTGTAATAAATCTGTGAAAAGCGTGCAATTATTCTGAACATAACATTTTGCAATATTCGAAAAATCAGGAATTTAAACGAAAATGAGATCTGCCCCATTCTGTTAAATGCCCTTCACACTATCAGCAACAAAGTTTAATAAAATTTTGGTGCCAATTTTTTAAAATTTTGAAAATGTCCCAGATGCTTAATGTAAAGTACACCCAAATTTAAAATATTGATTTGAAATTCAAGGGCCAGCGACGTAAGCCAGGTTGATTGGGAATGTCAATTTTGGAGAAAATTATCTGAATGGGTCAGC
>BLKR01012164.1:0-22913 GCA_011170035.1 Teleogryllus occipitalis | reverse complement strand
ATTTTTGATAAATTTTGCGAAATTAGATGAAAAAATGCTCAATACCATTGAAATCCCCATAAAATTCCAGTTAGAAACGATGTGTCCAGTGTTCTTGAACTCGTCGAATTCTTTGAAAACTTTAAAAGGCTGTAAGTCCGAAAATATTGGCGCTACAGCCCTAAAATTTGCATGGCAGATTCTCAATGACCTGCTCTATCTTCGAAAATTTAAAATTATTTTTCGAGAATTTTTGATGAATTTTCGAAATTAGATGGGAAAATGCTCAATACCATTGAAATCATCGTAAAATTCCAGTTAGAAACGAAGTTTCCAGTGTTCTTGAACTCGTCGAATTCTTTGAAAACTTTAAAAGGCTGTAATTCCGAAAAATATTGGCGCTACGGCCCTGAAATTTGCATGGCAGATTCTCAATGACCTGCTCTATCTTCGAAAATTTAAAATTATTTTTCGAGAATTTTTGATAAATTTCTCGAAATTAGATGAAAAATACTCAATACCTATGAAATCCCCATAAAATTCCAGTTAGAAACGATGTGTCCAGTGTTCTTGAACTCGTCGAATTCTTTGAAAACTTTAAAAGGCTGTAAGTCCGAAAATATTGGCGCTACGGCCCTGAAATTTGCATGGCAGATTCTCAATGACCTGCTCTCTTCGAAAATTTAAAATTATTTTTCGAGAATTTTTGATAAATTTTGCGAAATTAGATGAAAAAATGCTCAATACCTATGAAATCCCCATAAAATTCCAGTTAGAAACGATGTGTCCAGTGTTCTTGAACTCGTCGAATTCTTTGAAAACTTTAAAAGGCTGTAATTCCAAAAATATTGGCGCTACGGCCCTGAAATTTGCATGGCAGATTCTCAATGACCTGCTCTATCTTCGAAAATTTAAAAATATTTTTCGAGAATTTTTGATGAATTTTCGAAATTAGATGGGAAAATGCTCAATACCATTGAAATCGTCATAAAATTCCAGTTAGAAACGAAGTTTCCAGTGTTCTTGAACTCGTGGAATTCTTTGAAAACTTTAAAAGGCTGTAAGTCCGAAAATATTGGCTTACGGCCCTGAAATTTGCATGGCAGATTCACAATGACCTGCTCTATCTTCGAAAATTTAAAATTATTTTTCGAGAATTTTTGATGAATTTTCGAAATTAGATGGAAAATGCTCAATACCATTGAAATCGTCATAAAATTCCAGTTAGAAACGAAGTTTCAGTGTTCTTGAACTCGTCGAATTCTTTGAAAACTTTAAAAGGCTGTAAGTCCGAAAATATTGGCGCTACGGCCCTGAAATTTGCATGGCAGATTCACAATGACCTGCTCTATATTTTCAAAAATTTAAAATTATTTTTCGAGAATTTTGATGAATTTTCGAAATTAGATGGGAAAATGCTCAATACCATTGAAATCGTCATAAAATTTCAGTTAGAAACAAAGTTTCCAGTGTTCTTGAACTCGTCGAATTCTTTGAAAACTTTAAAAGGCTGTAAGTCCGAAAATATTGGCGCTACAGCCCTGAAATTTGCATGGCAGTTTCACAATGACCTGCTCTATCTTCGAAAATTTAAAATTATTTTTCGAGAATTTTTGATAAATTTTGCGAAATTAGATGAAAAAATTCTCAATACCATTGAAATCCCCATAAAATTCCAGTTAGAAACGATGTGTCCAGTGTTCTTGAACTCGTTGAATTCTTTGAAAACTTTAAAAGGCTGTAAGTCCGAAAGTATTGGCGCTACGACCCTGAAATTTGCATGGCAGATTCACAATGACCTGCTCTATCTTCGAAAATTTAAAATTATTTTTCGAGAATTTTGATAAATTTTGCGAAATTAGATGAAAAAATGCTCAATACCATTGAAATCGCCATAAAATTCCAGTTAGAAACGAAGTTTCCAGTGTTCTTGAACTCTTCGAATTCTTTGAAAACTTTAAAAGGCTGTAAGTCCGAAAGTATTGGCGCTACGACCTTGAAATTTGCATGGCAGATTCACAATGACCTGCTCTATCTTCGAAAATTTAACATTATTTTTCGAGAATTTTTGATGAATTTTCGAAATTAGATGGGAAAATGCTCAATACCATTGAAATCGTCATAAAATTCCAGTTAGAAACGAGTTTCCAGTGTTCTTGAACTCGTCGAATTCTTTGAAAACTTTAAAAGGCTGTAAGTCCGAAAATATTGGCGCTACGGCCCTGAAATTTGCATGGCAGATTCACAATGACCTGCTCTATCTTCGAAAATTTAAAATTATTTTTCGAGGATTTTTGATAAATTTTGCGAAATTAGATGAAAAAATGCTCAATACCATTGAAATCCCCATAAAATTCCAGTCAGAAACGATGTGTCCAGTGTTCTTGAACTCGTCGAATTCTTTGAAAACTTTAAAAGGCTGTAAGTCCGAAAATATTGGCGCTACGGCCCTGAAGTTTGCATGGCAGATTCACAATGACCTGCTCTATCTTCGAAAATTTAAAAATATTTTTCGAGAATTTTTGATGAATTTTCGAAATTAGATGGGAAATTGCTCAATACCATTGAAATCATCATAAAATTCCAGTTAGAAACGAAGTTTCCAGTGTTCTTGAACTCGTCGAATTCTTTGAAAACTTTAAAAGGCTGTAATTCCGAAAATATTGGCGCTACGGCCCTGAAATTTGCATGGCAGATTCTCAATGACCTGCTCTATCTTCGAAAATTTAAAATTATTTTTCGAAATTTTTGATGAATTTTCGAAATTAGATGGGGAAATGCTCAATACCATTGAAATCGTCATATAATTCCAGTTAGAAACGAAGTTACCAGTGTTCTTGAACTCGTCGAATTCTTTGAAAACTTTAAAAGGCTGTAAGTCCGAAAATATTGGCGCTACGGCCCTGAAATTTGCATGACAGATTCACAATGACCTGCTCTATCTTCGAAAATTTAAAATTATTTTTCGAGAATTTTTAAAGAATTTTCGAAATTAGATGGGAAAATGCTCAATACCATTGAAATCGTCATAAAATTCCAGTTAGAAACGAAGTTTCCAGTGTTCTTGAACTCGTCGAATTCTTTGAAAACTTTAAAGGCTGTAATTCCGAAAATATTGGCGCTACGGCCCTGAAATTTGCATGGCAGATTCACAATGACCTGCTCTATCTTCGAAAATTTAAAATTACTTTTCGAGAATTTTTAATGAATTTTCGAAATTAGATGGGAAAATGCTAAATACCATTGAAATCGCCATAAAATTCCAGTTAGAAACGAAGTTTCCAGTGTTCTTGAACTCGTCGAATTCTTTGAAAACTTTAAACGGCTGTAAGTCCGAAAATATTGGCGCTACGGCCCTGAAATTTGCATGGCAGATTCACAATGACCTGCTCCATCTTCGAAAATTTTAAATTATTTTTCGAGAATTTTTGATGAATTTTCGAAATTAGATGGGAAAATGCTCAATACCATTGAAATCATCATAAAATTCCAGTTAGAAACGAAGTTTCCAGTGTTCTTGAACTCGTCGAATTCTTTGAAAACTTTAAAAGGCTGTAAGTCGAAAATATTGGCGCTACGGCCCTGAAATTTGCATGGCAGATTCTCAATGACCTGCTCTATCTTCGAAAATTTAAAATTATTTTTCGAGAATTTTTGATAAATTTTGCGAAATTAGATGAAAAAATGCTCAATACCTATGAAATCCCCATAAAATTCCAGTTAGAAACGATGTGTCCAGTGTTCTTGAACTCGTCGAATTCTTTGAAAACTTTAACCCATTTAGACCCGCTGTTCCCATACGGGAACAGTAGTTTTCAATGCTCTAAATACCAGGAAAAACAACAGTTTCCTATTGTTGCGTCACGGAACGATAGCATCGTATCTGTTTTTATCTCCGAGCGATTATATTTCTCGGTTCGTTCATTCTGGATGCAATTGTTTGTGAGAAAGTAGTAGCGTATGCACGTTGCAATGGCTTCAACGAAAAGGTATGTATTTTATGTACGTATTTCATCGTGTGTATAAATTATTCTGTAGCTATTAGTATCTCGAGAGATCATTTTACAATCCTTTAAATTATGATTGTTGTAAGTGTTCACATTGCAGAATTATAAACATGCAAATTATAATGTTCCCGTATGGGAACAGCGGGACTGAATGACAGGGTATAAACTTTCTTTCTTAGGTTGACTGTAAACGAGATTGCAGATCTTCTGGCGGATGAAAACGATGTTCTGGAAGGTGATATAATAATTGTACCACCCGAAGGCGATATTTCTGAAGAAGATAGTGGAGAAGAAGATGAAACTGAACTGGATCGTTTGTCCGGAAAACAACTTTTATCTCATGCGGAAGGAAATGTAAAGAAAATTATATCAGGTGAGGTGGTGAAAGAAGTTGTTTCAAACACAGTTTCAAATTTGAAAGTAAGTGACTCAGAAAATCTAAAAAGAAAAGAGAAAAAGAAAAGAAAATTAAGAAATTGGATAAATGAAGATAAAGAGGAAACTACTCTCACAGAATGGGAAATTCCTGATTGGATTTTGAATTTTGACGAGGATCCTGTAAAGCTTTTTGAGTTATTTTACAGTAATGATATAATTCAAATGATTTGTGATTATTCCAACTTGTATGCCCGTCAGAAAGGTGAAAACAATCTCAATCTTCAACAAGATGAAATCAAGGTATTTTTGGGAGTTTTACTTGTTAGTGGTTATTCTCAAGTACACAGAATGAGAATGTACTGGGAACAGAGGCCAGACAGTTATAACAAAGCTATATCTGATGCAATTTCTAGAAATAGATTCATGAAAATTATGAAATATCTACATGTGTGTGATAATCAAAATTTAGATAGATCGAATCGCTTTGCAAAGATAACGCCTCTTTGGGAGATGTTGAACAAGAAATGGTTGCAGTACTTTCCAGGTGACATAAATTTGTGTGTAGACGAGTCAATGATTCCGTACTTCGGTCGTCATGGGGCAAAACAGCACATCCACGGGAAGCCGATCCGTTTCGGTTATAAAGCATGGTGTTTGTGTACCTGATTAGGTTACCTTATCCAGGCAAATTTGTATCAGGGAGCAGCTACTGGTAACACATACCCCGACGTTGGAGTAGGAGGATCTGTGGTTTTATCACTCACAGAAAATCTTCCAGAAAATAAGTATAACTTGTACTTTGATAACTTTTTTACCTCCATAAATTTGTTGGAGAAACTGAAAGAGCGAGGATGGAACGGTACAGGTACAATACGCGCAAACAGAACTGAAAATGCGCCACTAATGGATCCAAAAGACGTCCTAAAAAGAGAAAGAGGATTTTACTGCCTTGTCACAGATACATCATCAAAAGCAACTCTTGTAAGGTACAATGATAACAATGTTGTAACTGTTGCTTCAACACAGTGGGGTGCTGCACCTGTTGGGAAAGCTAGAAGATACAGTGCTAAGCACAAAAGGCATATAATGATTGACCAGCCCGCTGGGGTAATTTATTATAATATAAACATGGGAGGTGTTGATCGTTTAGATCAAAATGTCTCAAAAATGAGAGTAAATATGAGGCAAAAAATGGTACTGGCAGTTGTTCGCTTTTCCATTGAATGCGTCTGTACAAAATGCATGGCATCTTTATAGATTGTGCACGAAGGGCTCGAAAGTACAAATGGATCAGCTTGAGTTCACACGAACAATTGCTCTCACCTACCTTCAAAAATACTCACAGCGTCTGACTCCAGGAAAATCACCTCGTTTGGTACGAAGTGTAGAAAAGAGAGTAACAAACCAAACACGATATGACAACGAAGGTCATTTCATTTCCAAAGGAGAGAGACAGTCTCGTTGTGGACAATGCAAGAAAAATTCTCGAATGAAGTGTATCAAATGTAATATATCTCTGCATGCTGACTGTTTTGTATTATTTCATCAAAAATAAAATTATCTATCTTCAAAACTAAGTTAAATCATTAAATTTATGTGGACTTTCAAAAAAAAATTTGTATTCTTCACCCACCCTTTCAGTCCCGCTGTTCCCATATGGGAACACTCCAAAACACAAATTCTAAGAAAAAATTTATTGAAGTTTCAATCAAAATGTCTTAATTTAACTGTAAATAAGCAATTAAAATGTGATTTATACATTTTTTTTCACAAATAGAAATGTGGGTCTAAAAGGGTTAAATTACTACAGTTGTAAAGTCGGCCTAAACTTCTGCCCAAACACCGTACCAGCCAACTCGATGCACATGCGCGCTTACTTACCCCCGGCCCATCCCTGGCTTATATTCCATCTCGGAGATACCACACTCAGATGCCTCGTTAGAAAAAACCAATAGCCAATATATACAGCTGTTGTACTGCGTTAGGCAGACGAGACTCCGTCTCACCCGCAGCACCAGGCGGCGGAGAACACATCGCAATGAATATGCATAAGAACAGCAAAATTAGCTTGGTGAGCGTACGTACGGTATTGGCCAAAAACATTATGAAATTACAACTTTTTTTTTTTTAATTGAAAATATATTTCTCGCCTTCAAGATTCTGAGGGATAGCTCAAACTCTGCCTACCCTGACGCTTTGCCACTGCCGAATTATCACTCCATGGGGGCCACTCAGATATAGTGATAACATAAATTAATAAAATATGAAAAATGTCATACTACAGCCTTTTTTTAAATTCACATCACCTCAAATTCAATTTTTAAAATAGAACTCTTAAAGTTTTCTTTAGGCCTAGATAATGAACAACAAGACATAACTTTTTTGAGAAATGTAGGATTCATCACCAAGTTGACTCTAATATTCTGCCACTACCACATGGAAATGAAACCGAGGAATGTGCTCAAGTGCATTGACCCTGCATATTGTTCAATTACATTGGCTTGTGAAGTAGAAAAGCTTGCAATGCCGAGTTTAGCATGGGGAAGCCACAAAAATGTGCAGAAACGCAGAACTATTTCTTTGCAGCTTGCTGTCAATGTATTCATAGTGATCTCAGCCCATCTCTAAACTATAAGATACCACTTCGTGACCAGTCTATCTATAATCTGGAAGATTTTTTTTTTTTTTTTACAATGAAATACTACAATATTAGAGCAAAACATTGGATGTTTAACTATTAACAAAGGAGAGAATTTGTAAATAGTGAGATATGCTCTGAAATAATAGACATATGTGCAGCAACAAATATAACATTTACAAGCAAAGTTCTTATTAAAAGCATATGCTCTGTGTGGGCACCATCAATGGCAGTGCACATATAAACTTGTGTATGAACTTGTCTTGTCATTCTCTGATCATATGATGCATGAGCATTATCACAGGCTAAAGAAATCTTATTGGTTCCATTTAAAAAGTCAAAGGTGTGTTGATATCTCTTCAAGAGAAGCTACATATTGCTATATATATAATTTTACATGTAATTTGTATATATTTGTTTTATTGAAAAACGCATCTCAGTATCTGCAATGGTCAGGAGATATTTGACGGGAACAAATGACCGTATGCAAGTAACTCTGTATTCTTATATTTCTTTTATTTGTTTTTTTGTTGCAAAAAGATAATTTTATCAAAATAAAACCTATTTTTATTTTTCTTGCTTAAGAGTGAATATCAATTCAAAGAATTTAGCTCATTTTTTATGGAAATGGAAATTGCTTCTTAATAATTGGTGTAGTAAAAGTGAAGTGAAGTATGGATATTCAACTCCATCTTTCTAGTTGGTTTTGCTATGAAGACTAGTTACGTATAGGAAAGATTCCTCTATGCTAATAGGTATACAGTTTCAAGCCAGTCTGATGACGTTGAATAAAGGCTGTAGCAGAATATTAATAGCCCTCAAACATTTTAAACAATCTGTTCATGGTATATGTTTGGTAACAAACTAAGATTTACTAATTTTTTGACTCCCACAACCCTCCCTCTCCTCTCTGACACACACTTTTTTAAATTTAAAAAAAAATTTATTTTATTTCTTTTACTGCAAAAACGTTTTTAATTCCTGGAGTGGGCCTGTATGACGACAGCTTTATAAATGCTTGGTAATTAGAGCCCTTTTTTGTTTTGTTTTGTGGAAAAAATTAATTTTTAAGTAACTTAAACACAATTTTTTCCCCAGAAACCTTTTAAAAAAATGTGCATTTTGCATGTCAAGAAAGAACGTGCATTCTTTTTTAAAGGAAACATAATAAAATTAAAAACTCATTTTTCATAGTAATTGCTGTGTTCTAAAATTAATCCAAATAATGTGAAGTAATTTTTTATATTCTTATTTTGCTATTACCTTTGAAGGGCCCATTTGTTGTGCTTTTCAAATATTTTTTGGCTTGCAATACAAGCAAAGCAAACCCATCTGATTTCAAGAGTTCAAAGCTCCAATCTATACTTCAATAACATAACTACGCAAATAAGAATCTTTTTCTTTGACTCGCATTGAAAGCAAAAAACTTTCTTCAGTTTCTTCTGTGTCTGAAGAATATTACAGATCTGTTTGTCTGCAATTTCTCCTTGTTTTGAACTATTTTGTAAAAGTAAACTAACTCACATTTTCCATTAAATTACAAAAATTTGTAATTATTACTGTGTTTTAATAGATCAGCTTGTAATACCGCTGTGTGTTTGTAGTCTCAATAACATTACATCTTAATATTTTCCCTATAAAATTAATTTGATGGCTCACCCATGTAATTGCATACTTCACCCTTTGAGATCTGCTGATGTAATCAGCAATGCAATTGTTAGCTATAGAAACTGGTAGTTTCTAAATGTGGTTAGTTTCAGAAATTTTCCTGATAGTGTAACATTTGAACCCAGTATCACTGAATTTTATGTTTCTACTATGTAGATGTTCAGAAGATGGATGTAAAAAACTTTTCAAGACTGTTCAATGTTTGAGAAGACATTACATAAAAGATCATGAAAAAGATCAATCACAAAATCCTCTGTTACATTGTGCATCTTGTGATAGAAGTTTTAACTCCTTGAAACTTTTGAATCATCACAGATGTGCATCATGCAAGTAAGTAATCATAAATGTGTCAATCTAAAATTATTTTTTTCTTTCTCATATATGTAGTTTAGAGAAAGTATTGAAATGCCTCAAAAAATGGATGACCAGATTTTGATAGAAATACAAGTTTTGGGATTTCTGATAATGAAAAATTGTGTTTTCTTTAAATCATCTGCTCATCCTGTGGCAATGCTACAGCCTAAAAGATTCATAGAAACTTCTCCAAATTGGGTATTCGCCTTCTTTTTACTTTCTTGCCCTTATTTCATAAGAAGAGAAAGTGTAGTAATAGTGTGCTGGAAGAGGAGGACTTTTCGTCAGAAAAAACTTCCCAGACCCTGGTAATGAAAAAGTGGATAAATCTTGTTTCTATAGATACATCCTCTACAACATTGTGTTGTCAGAATCCATGTTTTGTGGGTCCTTGACACCGAAAAATTGATTGATGACACAATAATGCATTTGTCCATCCGTCTAACTACAGTCAATGTTAGCGCCAAAACTGTTCAACCAATTTTCCCTAAAATTGGTATTCCTCTATTAATTGAAATTAATTGGAGGCACTCTGAGTTTGAAATAGATGTTTTGATTTTTTGGGATACTTTTAGATGAAGTCTCAATATTTTCAAAATTTTCTCAAAAATGGATTCAATTATTTTAATAAACTTGGTCCTTGGAGAGCATAAAAGACACTTAAAAGAATGGCATAGATTCCATTTTTGTTAAAATTCCTGATTTTTTTCGAAAAATACAATAGTTCCAAAAAAAATTTTGCACCTCCTTACAACTACAAAATGTTGAAGATAGATGTACTCTTTTTCCTTTAATGAAATCTGTTCTTCAAAGACAGATCTTGAAATAGTCAGGTACAATTTTTTGAAAATAAAGAGTATTTTTCATGTAATTCTGTGTGAAATATAGGCACTTCTTAAACCTTTTTTTCTCAGAAACCTCTCCAAATTTTTCTACAAATATTTTACACAGAGAGAACAGTGGATGCTTAAAAGAATGGTGCAGTAGACGTTTTCATTGAACTCTCTGAATTTTCAAAAGTTCTTAATTTAGAAATATAAAGTGAAATTTCAAAAGGAGTTTTCTGGCTCATGACTATCTTTCCTGTTATGCGATAACCTTCTCATGCAACTTCATAAGAAATTTATCATTTCTTTATGAATTGACAATATTATTGGAGATGCAGAAAACTTCATAATATAATGTGCTTTTGCAGATGTCAAGAATGTAATTCCAAATTCATAAATGTTATTGCATTGAAAAATCACATGAAGAAGATGCATTGTGTCCAAATGTGTTCAGAACCAGACTGTCGTAAAGTTTTCTCAAAGTTTTCTTTACTGAAAGAGCATAAAGAAACAGATCATTCAAAAGGTAAGAATTATGGTAATTTTTTTAAATTTTTAATTCGTATGTTAGTCCAGTCAACATTTTGCCAGGGAAACCTCATAATCTGTTTCTTTCATAGTATGTACCCAGGCACAAATAGGGAAATAACCCTTTTCATGAGAAGGAAAACTAGTTAAAAATTTTTTAGTGTATTTATTAGCAATGAATTGGAGATTGTTCCTATTTGAATAGTTCATGAAGTTTTTTATAATAAAGCAATGTTTCCATGGGATACATACAATAAAATGAGTGAAACATGGAGAGAATGGCAAAGTGACCATCACTGAATTATTATTAATAATCAATAATAATGATATTAAGGCTAATTGTTGAATATTAATGTGTAATAATAGTTAAATACAAAAAATAATAAAACTGACTAGATGGTGAGATATAAAAAATTTCAACCATGCACAGCAATGAACTGACTTTTCACCATTTTAACATTACTGCTGATGTGGTTAATCTAGGCCCTTCTAGAGGCCACAGAAAAACTGGTATTAAAATCTGATATCCACCACTATTCCTGTTCTTTGAATGCTCCACAAAGTTGAGAAACGTGTATGCATTGCGTGAAAAATGCATGAAAAATGCATTTAATGTGACAGATGTGTAGTGCATAGTGGAAACAGACAGGAATTGATTTTGATTAAAAACCCAGAATTGCTGAAAATTTATTTATAACCTGATAAAATATAAATAAATAATAAATTCATAATTTGCTTTCGTAGCATATAATTGCCAATTTATGGCAGGCAAAATTTTATAGTTTTTGCTAATAGTAAAGTGTTTTTTTCTGTATTTACATTTTTGCTACTCTGGAAGAAAGTAAACAGTGATGTTTGGAGAATCCTGTTATAATATTGCTGAGAAAGCTTTCGTTATTTCAGAGTATTTGGCTTCAGTTTAGTGGCATGGTTAACCCTAGATTTTGGCACAGATTTTGATAATAATCGGTAGTGAATATTATCCCTATCATGTTTCTCCTTCTCCAATACAATGTGTCAAAAAATCATTCATCTATTTCCGCAGTGTGTTGTGCTGTATCTTCTGTATGATAATACTGAATATTTCAAATAAATTCCACTGTTTCATATAAACTATCCAGAATTTCTTCATAAGTTGGGTCAATGTATCCCACCTTCTAAAGACAAGAGATCTTGTGGATAATATTTGAAAGAAGCTCTTTCACCCTAATGCAAGTATGTTTTATGTTGATAAGATGTTGGTACTGTCAGGAATTCCAGTAGATACAGGACTTCACCTATGACAGTACAACTATCAAAGTTTGAAGCCATTAATTTTGTAGTATTTACTAACAGGATGTTTCTAGCAAGCACTGTATAGTGTTCCAATTCTTCCACTACCTTCTGATTGACAAGTTTATTATGAACTATTGAAGTCTGAAACTCCTTTCTTATTACATCAATCTCACCCTCTGCCAAACTCTCTTGATATTTAATGATGAACCTGATATTATAACTTCACATTTCATGAAAAAGTATGACACTAATGCGAGCACTTACCTACATTGCAGTAGTAGTAATATTCAAAAATCAATCACAAGGTTATTTTATTGCGATGAACCAAGTGAAGTAGGAATTCTGGAGCTCAAGAAACCATGCATAATTATACTTCTCCCCTATCTGGCACCTACAGTTTTTTTTGACAATGAATAAATTAATAAATAAAGAACTAGAGCTAAATACACGGATATTCTTTACCTGTTGGGGGACGCAACGCATTGCATTCATCTTTTGTTGTCATACCAACCTGCGAGCAAGTAAAGACCGTTCTGCACCATGCTACTACCAACTTAAGGAAACGTACATATATTTGTATTTATGTGAAAAGAACCTAACCTAACCTTGTAGTGTAACATTATTGTCTCTAATATAAAGCAAACACGAAGGAAAATTTATGTAGGATGCGTATAAAACAGAGTTAAAAATTATAAAAACACTTTATTTAGAAAAATCACAAGTTTCAAAATGTAATATTGCAATGTTCAACTAGAATCAGAAATGGATCTCTATCTCTAGTATTTGTAGTAGCACCTGTCACTGGATCCACAAAATTAAGCGGATGATTCACTGTCATGTGAATAAAATTATGTTGAGTTAGACATTGATAATCCCTCCACATATCGGTGATGATAGTTGTTTAAGGTTGCACATGTTGAATCATGGGCAACAAAGTATTAAGAGTCCCTCCCAGGGCAAATCTGCAATCTCACTGCCTTGGTTTCACGATCAATGAGGCAAAGCCCAGTCACCCTCCACTACAGGACCTCTATTATACTTTTGCTGTCCGATTTTACACTCTTCAATTCCTACGGCTGAGTTAGGCCCACCGATTCTTGGTGCTTGCAAATATCTTCTGTCCCTAGCATCCATGCAAACATCACGCTGATCCGCATGCCCCGCAATCCAGACATGGCATTTGAGTGGGAACGAGTCAAATGTTCACGATATCACTATACACTCATTTCCCACAATACTTCATAAACTCATCCAGTTCATGTTATAGTTCACGTCGACAACAGTGAATACAATTTTTTTAATACTAATATTTACATATATTAGACGGTTGGCAAAACAAACCTCGAATAAGTACATTTGTTGTGTTGGCAAACCTTTAGTGACATATGAAGAAGGAAATTTGCTATCCCCCCAACTGGTAAAGAACAGCCAAATACACTAGTTGAATTGAAATATAAACAAATTGAATACACTAATTTAATTGAAATATAAACAAACATTCACCAAGTGAAGAAAAGCACTTCAACAAGTAAAAATATAATTCACAAGAGGAGGAGTCAATTCCCAGTAAAGCAGATCGACAGCTGAGCCCCACCACCGCATACTAACCATGAAACTATAGCTTTTTAGTAACAGCAGTAGCTCGTTTAGTATTAGGTTTGGGAAAAAATGTTTAATAAAAAAGTTGCAGGGAATTTTATTCTCTTCAAAATTATTTGGATGATTTTTTACACGGCTTGTGGTTAAAAAGTTCAATGAAAACTCAAAAAGGTTGGGGAAAATACTAGATTATCTGGCCTCCCAAAGTTAGCGCAGGGTCTGGGAGGTAATCAATTGTTGTTTTAATCTAGTGTCTGGGTTCATAAATCATATCCAAAGAGGTTTTTATGACCTACTTCTGGGTAACAGCAGTTCAGTACTTGCTGACTGATGTTGTGATTTCAAGAATTGAAAGATTAAATGAAAAAAATTAATTTTTCTGCATTGCACTTTCTAAAAAATAATAAAACAATTGAATGTGTATTTAGATCTCTTATACTAATATATACTCAGTAAAACTTCAGAATATCATAATCATGTGAATTAAAAAAAAAAAAAAAAATTTTAGATTGTATAAAATATGAGGGATTATTGCTATGTTTGCATGAAGTTAGTCTTTTCTTAAGACATCTGAAAAATGTGATGTCGTGGCACTGTGCGAAAAGACTTTTTCTAATTAAGATCATGCTTTGTTCTGAAAACCTTGAAGGATACAAGGAATACCTTTGAATTACAGTGAAACTTAGATTTTACGATTCCCGATTTTACATTTTCCCGGAATTTAAGTCATAAACGTCCCGGCAAAACATTCATATAAGTAATGTATAGTTTTCCTCAATTTTGCATCTGACTTGTGAAGTCTTATATATTATTAAAACCCCGATATGAAGATTTTTGCTTGGCAGGACGCTTAATTTAGACGAACATTCTGAAAGAAAAGGTGGCAATGACTGTGACGGTGTCTGGAAGGGTAGTGAGGGATACATGTAATGGGTTTTGCTATTTACAAATCAGAGAATATTTTTGTGAATGTTCTGAATTGGTTGATTGAGTAATTTTTGGGACTAAGCTCACGTGTGTTGTTTCAAATGTGTTAGTTGAGTTAGTTTGTCACCAGTGATAAATAAATTGCATTTTTTTACTATTTCTCTACCACTTATGCAGTAGAGAGAAAGTAATGTAATGCTGCAGGGAAAGTGGCGAATTTTCGTCAGAAAATTATTGTATAGCCTTGGCAAAGAAAAAGTGGATAAATCCAGTAGCTAAATTAAATAAAAATCCTCTAACATGCGGTGTAGCCAGAATCCATGTTTTGAGGATGCTTGATACCGATCGATTGACGCCAAACGTGTCCATCCGGGTGTGAACAACTCTAGCGGCTTAACCGTTTTGCTGATTTTCTCCCAAACTGATATTTCCCTATCAATCTGGCTGATGTCGCAACCCCTTGAATTTGAAACTGATATTATACTTTTTGGGGGTACTTTACATGAAGCTCCTGGGACCTTTTCAAATTTTTCAAAAAATGACTCCATTGTATTTTATTAAAATTTTTGTTGGATAGAGTGAAGGACATTTAAGAGAATGGTACAGGTCTCGTGTTCATTGAAAACTGATTTTTCGATAATTGCAAAAGTTCAATCTCTTTTCGGCGTCTTCCTACAAATACAATTATGAAGATATTTTTTTCCCCTTAATGGAATTTGTACCTTTAAGATTTTGAAATAAGTTCATACACAATTTTTCGAAAATTTGAGTTCTTTTCGTGTAATTTTGCATGAAAGTAGGCAAGAAAGTACATACTATTTTAGCACCACTAGTTTCTATTCATTTCTTTTCAATTGAAGTTTTGATGTATTATTTTTAGAATTACAATGTGTTTTGGAACAAATCTGTGCAAAAAAAAAATCTTTGAATTTACATTTTCCTCAATTTTACACTTTTTTTGACCAGGTCCTAGAGGGACATAAAATTGGGGTTTCACTGTATTTAAATAATTCATAATAGAAGTATTTTTATAGAATCGTTGAAGTCATTGTGTGAGTGAAATTATTTTTTCTTGCAGAATCTCTGTTGATTTTGTGTCTTGTCTTAACCATTTTGCCAAAAACACCGTAGATCTTAATTATGCATAAAACAATCATTTCGTGCTCTGAACTTCTGGGCTGGCCACAAAAATTTATTGATAGTTTTGTGTGTCTGCCTTTCCCAGAAACTTAAGTCATTTTCTTCTATTTTCATCCTTGAAGAAAGAGGTCAACATATTATTTGATTAAATTTAATGAAGAAAGAGGAAATATGAAATTTTCTTATAGTTGACTTGAAAGATTTGGTTAAATTTCATCTATTGTTGTTTTTATTCTTTTAAGAAAACATGGAAAATTAAGTATTATAATTAATTATTTTATTTATAGTTTTCACATGTCCAACCTGCAATAAAAAATTGAGATCTAAAGTTCTTTTAAAGAAGCATCAGCAAACACATGTTTTGCCTGAGGAGCGAAAGTTGTTTACATGTCCATACAATGAATGTGGAAGGTAAGAATGTTTGGTAATAATTTTCAAGTATTTACAAATTCTTGATACTTTGGAACATTACAAGAATTCCTAAATAATATGCTCCTCTATTTAAAATAGTTATAAATTATTGAAATGAAAATTGTACTAAGAATTGCTTTTTAACAGGTTCTACACAAGGAGATTTAATCTTGATCAACATATCAGGAGCTCGCATGAAGGAATAAAATTTCACTGTGCTGTTCCAGGATGTGAGAAGAGTCTAGTTACAAAGGTACAATTGCATGTTGCACAAAGTCATGTTGCATGCAAAGTCATGCTGAGTGCATGAAGTTATGTTGTTAGGATAATTACCTTCTTGCTAAAAAAAACAAAAAAACTTTGAATTTGATTCCAGCAAAAATTACAAGAACATATGAAATTACATGATCCTCGCAGAGAACCTCGGCAACGAAAGCAAATGGCCAGAAGGCAACGCAAAGATGCCGGTAAACCCAAGCGTTCTATGGCAGCAAAATTATCAGGGGTTCAACTTTCCTTTCAAGAAGAATACAATGTTCTCCATTCTTCAAATAATATGTTAGTTGGTGGGCAACTCACCTCAATATCTGATGATGCATCAGAATCCAGCGATGCTGGAAGTGAACTATCAGTTCTAAGTGAGGAACTCGGTGAAGAATCAGATGTTTGTGAGGAATCGTGTGTTATGATTGCCAAAGAGCCAGATATATCTGTGATATTAAAGTGGGTGGCTGGAAGTTTTCAACTACATAAAACTCAAGTGTGAAGTAATTATTCAGACCTGGAATAAGATTGTGATGACATTTAGAACAAAGAGTTAATTAACACTTAGTCATTTTTACTCAAAGTAAATGTGTGCTTCTATTCAAATATCTGTAGTGATAATTAATTACTCTACCATGATTAATGGTATCTATTATAATTGATATTGCATTTGCTTGGCTTTAATTAAAAATTAATTGTATATACTGTTTTGTAAATTGTTTTGTTCTTCCATAAATTGATATAATCTAACAGTATTTTCATTTCATAAAAAATTATCATGTTTTATATAGATAAACTGAAACATCAAACCACTACCTTGACCATTGTAAGTTTAATCCCAAATTAATTTTTGATGTAAACATTAACCTCTACCAAAATACAAATGCATATGTACACAACATATTTAAAACTACAGTGAAACCCCTATTTTACGCCTCTCCGCGGACTGGTCAAAAAAAGTGTAAAATCGAGGAAAATGTAAAATCGAGGAAATTATTTTTCTGCACAGATTTTATTCCAAAACACAAAATTGTAAAAACAAACAAAATTCTAAAAACACACAAAATTCTATTCTACAAAATTCACACACAAAATTCTAAAAACACACAAAATTCTAAAAACACACAAAATTCTAAAAACACACAAAATTCTAAAAACACAACACATTGAAACTGGATACATTAAACAGATTTTACCCTTAAAACATGACTCTATATGCAACTTCACACAATCACTTGTTCACCCAGTCCAAAATCGACATTTGCTTTTTATTTTCTAAGTGTTTTAGAGCATAAAGTTTATTTTCAATTTCACTGCATGAAATTAACACATTTTCATCCACACTAAATTGTTGAAAATACTTTCTAGCTGTGTCAAGTCCTCTAATGGCTTGTATAAATGTAACCTTTTCCTCATCCTCCTCGTCCTCCTCTTCAGCAATTTCCTTGTCTATAGCAGAAGATTCTTCATCCAGAATCTGGTCAATAGACTGAATTTCACAAGTTAATAGTCCATTGTCCACAGTTACATAATCTTCAAAATCACGGTCATTGTCACTTATTTTCAAAGAAAGCCAGTCTTGCGTTTCATAGGAAGTTAAAACTGGAAGGACAATATTTTCCATTTCACTATCAACTTGAAATCCACAGTTTTTGAAACAATTTTTAATTGTTTCTGGAGATATTTCTCTCCAAGCTTCAGCCACAAAATGTAATGCTTGAAGGATGTTTAATTTAAGTTTAGAAACATCTTCAATCATCCCTCCATCTATCATCGCAACTGCTTTCCTTAATAATTGCTTCCTATAATAGCACTTGAAAGAGTGGATGATGCCCAAGTCCAGTGGCTGTAATTGGCTGGTGCAATTTGGAGGCAAAAATATAATCTTTATATTTCGCAGCCCACTGGTTTCCTTCGGATGAGCAGCACACTGGTCAATGAAGAGAATAATTTTTCTGTTCTTGGCCCCCATCTGCCTGTCCAACTGTACAAGAAACTCTTCAAAAATTATCCCAGTCATCCAGGCTTGCTGATTTGCTTTGTATTTCGTCGGTAACGTTTTAATATTTTTGAAGCATCGGGGATTTTGGAACTTGCCGATAACTAACGGAGGCAATTTCTCGCTACCATCGGCATTACATGCCAGTAGCACGGTGATCCTCTGTTTGGATTTTGTGCCTCCATGGCATGCGTCCCCTTTAAAAGCCAGCGTTCTGTTGGGCTGGAGATTGAAGAACAATCCCGTTTCATCTGCGTTGAATATGTCCTTTAATTCATAGCCCTCCGTTAAATGACTAATTTGTTGCTTCCAGTCAGAAACGGTGGCTGGATCCACACTCGCGCTTTCTCCCGACACAGTTTTGTATACAAGATTCTGGCGCTTTTTGAACCGGTCCAGCCAGCCATTGGACGCCTTGAAATCTTCCAATCCTAGGCGTGTTGCTATATGTAGCGCCTTTTCTTTCAAAAGACTCCCATCTATTGCCAAATTCGAGGTTCTCGCCTGCTTGAACCAACTAGCGAGAGTCGTTTCTAATTCTTCCATTGGCGACATTTTCAACGATTTTCGAGACTTCGAAAACGAAGGGCCGCATTTCGAATAGCATTTTTCAATTTTTTCACGCTGCTTCACTATTGAATTCAGAGTGGACACACTCAGACCCATTCTGGTGGCGAGGTCTATTCGCTTCCCAACGTGAGCATCGACTTGATCTAAAATATGCATTTTGTCTTCGATGGTAAATGACTTGCGTTTCTTCTCCATGTGCAAAAACATTTTTTCCATCATACAAGTCCAAAACAGCAATCGGCGACAAACACAATAAAACACACTCAGAATGGAACGCACTCGGAATGCAACACGTGGCGTATATTCCCGGGACGTCGCTCAAAGAACCAACTAAAGCTGAACACTAAATGAGACGGCACTTCAACATTATGAGCTCGAAGGAGAGGAAGACATTGTTATCCAACCGGAAGCTCCAATACCAAAAATATAAGTCGTAACGAAGCTTCTGAGTGGACGACAGTGTCCCTTCTCTCTCAACAGCGAATAGCAAAACACTTAACATTTATATGTATCCCCTCCACTTTCACCGACATCGACATTGCCTCCTTTTCTTTCAGAATGTCCGTCTAAAATCCGAGACATGCTGTGCAAAAATCTTAATATCGGGGTTTTAGGACGTAGTAGGACTTCACAAATCAGGCGCAAAATCGAGGAAAACGTAAAATCGCGAAAACGTATAATCGAGGAAAATTATACATTACTTATATGGATGTTTTGCCGGGACCACTCATTTATGACGTAAATTCCGGGAAAACGTAAGATCGGGGAACGTAAAATCGAAGTTTCACTGTATTCCGGGAAAACGTAAGATCGGGGAACGTAAAATCGAAGTTTCACTGTAGTGGTGCTAAATAGCACATACTTTCTTGCCTTAAGTAATATATAATGTAATACTATTTATACCACCATTTCTTTCAACATTAACACATCTGTCATCATTTTCTGTAAAGCTCATTACAAATTCCTTTCATTTCAAATTCTTATGTTGTTTTTGAGCTAATATCAACACAAATTTGACAATTATAACTGCTGTTCATACAGCTAAATCATGTCTCAACAATGAGATATAATTCACAGAAATTCAGCTGTCAGCACAAAATGTCATTGTTGCACTCCAATCCGATACACTCTGGATGCAAGCAATCTTTATTTTATATATTTCAAATAGGTTTTAAATAATTTCTAAAAGGTTAATTTGTAAACGTACAACAAAAGCTCGAATTTAAGAAACAAAGAAATACAAAATAATATACAAATTCTAACTTGCGTACCATCCAACTGCCTGGAACTGTATTTAAATTGAGACTAAAGCTTATCATGTTCTGTAAATAATTGAACAGTATAATAATGCATTCCTCAAAACAAAACTGCTGTAAAACACTTTCTATTTTTTTTTTTTTTCAATAATTATAACTTTAATTATATTTTCAAATACTATTGTATTAATTTTATTTTTCAGGTAGTTTTTGGCACAGGTGATGGAAATTGGTCATTGAAACAGGTGATGGTTCATTGATGCAGATATTCATGGATATTGTTAATTCTAAATGCCTATTGCATTCTATGACAAGATCATGAACATGTATTTGAAGGTGATGCCAATATACATTTTGCTAATTTTGCAAGCATCATGGACTTTTGTGATTTCATTCGTATTTAACATTCACAAAATGTGTATACATTAATGGTTCAATTATTTTAGTGTGTATCATTTTTGACCAGGCAAGTTATTTTAAAATTCTCATTAGGTAATATAACTTGTATTATAATTCTGTTATAGTTTCAATGTGTACTAACACTATACACAATGTGTATAGTTTCAGTGTGTCAAAAAAGCGTGTGCAGATGATTTTCTCCCCTATACGTCACATACAGTTTTTGACTGTTTTTGACTAAGTAAATAAATAAATAAAATAAATACTATTTAGTAGTGCTCTCAGAATGACTACAAATGAGTATGAGTAATATAAAAAATTCACATTCCCACTAGAAAAGTGTCATTAACTTCAAAATGCTGGTTTTTCAGGACATTGTTTTACAACTAGAGTTCTGAATCAAGTTCATGGAGTGTGACAATTTGTAATTTTCTTTTGAAAGATTATTAATTTTTACTTTGGTTTCCAAGGAAAAACGGTTTCAAGTTTTTCATAATTTAGGGTTCTCCACAGTGTGCTGTTTGTGGCAAATAGTAAGGATAACACTGCATTCTCAAACATGCAATGATTTTGGCTATTATTCATCTTCAAAATTGCCAGAGAAAAATATCTCAGATTGTGTTAATGATTCTTGGGCAAAGAAATGTCATTACTGTTGTAATAGTGTTGACCTTGATAATTTTCTGAAACATTTCCCTTGCCAAGTGAATAAAATACTTTCCTCTTGAAATAAAACAATTCAATATTACTAGACATGATTCTCGTGCCCTTTAAAATGCTAAAACCTGCATACATATGCCAAATAAAATTTGACAAAACATGCACAATCAAATTTTAGCTTGGTATTTTTTTCATTGACTTTTGAAACAGGAACACTAAACAATTTTTCAAAATTTTACTCAGTCAAATTCATCCTTTTGTGAGAAATGAATCTTTTTGAACATTCTACATCACCAGATGTAATTGGAGCATATTTGTAAGATGAAATCTGAGCCAATGTGAGGTCAAATTCTGCATTTTCTGCTCTTGAATCACATTTTTTCTTTAAATTTCATAGAAGTTTTAAATTGAATTTGAATTTATTGGTTTTTATAATTTTTCCTCGGCAGTCACACTTGCATGTCCAAACACAAATTTCAAAGACATTGTAATATCTTCAACAATATTTAATGACCCTGCTGTTTTCAATTTCTGAATTGGTGTAGGCAATTTTACAAAATTTAATTAAATATGCATTTTTATTTTATTTTTTTGCATGCAAGCAGACTAAGAGTCTGGACCTAATTATTTTCCCTTCCCTTGTATCACTGTCAGTTACCAGTGATACTGAGTAGTGATCTATGTGTGTGTGAAATTAATCAATAGTATTCGAAGAGTATAATCCTAAATTTTTAAGCAATCCAGAAAAGTATGCATTTAACAAAATAACTTGCCAAATTTAAAAGTCACTTCAGAACTGGTTATTAATTTGCTAAGAAAACTTATTATTTGACTCGTCCAATACAATGAAGGCCAATCATTTCGTGAAAGTGATGAGTCTTCTCCCACCTTACACAATACTAAAATTATGATTTATCCCGACCTCTCACTATATTTATTCGCTGTTATTGAGTGCACATTCTTCTCTACAATTTTTTATTGTTGCATTCAGGTGATAATAACAATAGTTCTGACATTAACTTGTTGGGAGTGTAGGATTTGTAAATGCAGGCCAATGAGCTTATTCATTGCCAAATGGGCAAAGAGGTTTCTAAGCAATGAGATTGATTCAAATTGCAGACCCAGCAGGTAAATCAATGCTGGGCAATACATTTTGATTCCAGTTTTTAAATTAATTTAACTAATTTGATTTGATTTTATAGTATGTTTGTACATTTAGATTACAAAAATTGAAATAACAGAAGTAAAAAATATAAATATGATTTATGTTGGTGATTTCTTCCATATACTTTGATTTTAACAGTATGTAAACTGTTTATGAATTCATTGTAATTGTAAACTAAGTGTTCATTTTATGTAAATGAATTTTGTGCTAGTGAATGCAAGAACCCTAAGTATAATGAAGGGACTAATAGAATTGAACTTTTAGTAACCAAAATTAATATAAACATAAAACAAGAATATTAAATTTGTACAAGGAAAGGTTAAAAGAAATAAACAACAAATACATTCGAAAATAATTTTCAGCTACATATTTAGCCATAATTTAAATAAATCTTGGCGTTTTTATAAAATAAATGTGAATTAAATTTGTTTTTTGGGGATCAGTAATAAAAGTTGCTATTTAAATGTACTTGTGAAACAGTTTTAAAATGGTTTTGAAACAGGTTATAAAACGTTTTTAAAATAATTTTGAAACAGTTATAAAATATATTTGAAATAATTACTAATGACTGTAAACATGTTCTTAGTCTCCTTGTGTATTTAATCCACTTGATCACATAAATGATTAAGTGTTACATCAATGTTTCATTATCATTTGTTAGCTATTAAGTTTATGTCAATATATTTCATTCTATTGTGAGTTATGTTATATTTTACACATTTTACTTTACTAAATAAATATTTTAATGTTAAATTCTAAAAATTTTTTTTTGGTACATGCTATTTCAGAATATTCATTATATATATATATATATATATATATATATATATATATATATATATATTGTAATGGGACTGTCGCCCATGTAT
>BLKR01012163.1:0-22925 GCA_011170035.1 Teleogryllus occipitalis | reverse complement strand
TTCATTTCTTTCTGTTCTCTCGCTTTCTTTCTTCTGGTTCTAAAGTTAGCGCTGGCTGCTAAAACTGGGATGTTTTTTGTCGGACATTGGTTTACATTTCTAAATATCCCGGCCCCACCTGCCAGTGGCATCAGGGAGAAATTTCCCGTTTGACGTTACGCGCGGGCGGAGCTGCTGAAAACAAAGGTGAGGTTATATGCATAGCCTCTGGCGGCTCCGCCCCCACCCTCACCCCCAGCACCGGAATAATTAATTTACCCTTTTCATATTCAAATAATCCCCGAAATATTCATCCGTCGCGATCCGAACTCCGTCGATATCCAGCGGAAGGAAACGGAGTGGGTATAGAACCGTGGAGTGGGGAACATGAAACTCTAAAGCATGTCTTCGAGAGCAAAGTGTGATGAGTATCAGAAACATTTCTGAGCGAAGGTAAATGAGGAGGATTACATCTTTATGTTCACCTTTCCCTTGGGAAGTTGATTTCTGAAGCTTTTGGCTTTTGCCTTTCACCGAATAAAATATGATTTGGTGTTCGTTAGGGTAAATGATAAGAAATAATTGTGATTGCGAAACGTGCCCCAGAATATGTGGTTAGGCCGGTACCTCTCAACACGGTTCAAAGGATTTATTAACAATGTTATAACAACAATATATTAATAGAAACATTTCAAAGAATTTTTAACAATGTTATAACAATAATATATTAATAGAAACGTTTCAAAGAATTTTTAACAATGTTATAACAATAATATATTAATAGAAACGTTTCAAAGAATTTTTAACAATGTTATAACAATAATATATTAATAGAAACGTTTCAAAGAATTTTTAACAATGTTATAACAACAATATATTAATAGAAACGTTTCAAAGAATTTTTAACAATGTTATAACAACAATATATTAATAGAAACGTCTCAAAGAATTTTTAACAATGTTATAACAATAATATATTAATAGAAACGTTTCAAAGAATTTTTAACAATGTTATAACAATAATATATTAATAGAAACGTTTCAAAGAATTTTTAACAATGTTATAACAATAATATATTAATAGAAACGTTTCAAAGAATTTTTAACAATGTTATAACAATAATATATTAATAGAAACGTTTCAAAGAATTTTTAACGATGTTATAACAATAATATATTAATAGAAACGTTTCAAAGAATTTTTAACGATGTTATAACAATAATATATTAATAGAAACGTTTCAAAGAATTTTTAACAATGTTATAACAATAATATATCAATAGAAACGTTTCAAAGGATATACAATAACATTTAAAACAAATTTTCTCCAATAAGCAAACAAAAGCCCGTCTTGCAGTCAAATGAATAGTGCAACGGTTTAAGTTCTTCAATAATTTACTAAAAGTAGTTTTCCAATCAACAAGAACAACAATTCTGCTGGAGGGCAGTATCCAACATAATTTATGAACGTATTAAATTACTTGCGATTTCAAGCTGTTGACACACACAATTAGCATCCAAAGACTTCTCAAAGTACCCAATTTTTTTTTCTTCGAGTTATTATCTAAACTTTGCCTTTCCGTATTGTGATGTCCTTATCTTCGGCGTATTCAAGCCAGCTAAATTAACCATATTCAGCCGTTCTCCTCATATTTAGCAACCACGTAACTCTGCATATGAAAGTCAAACACTTGTACAAATCCTATAACATTTCACTAACCCTACAATTGTAAATTATCAAGCGTTAACGAACATTGCACAAAATACGTTTAAAATAAAAAAATAAAATAAAATTTGCACGTGATACAGGAAAAAAGTTAAGATGCGTATGCAATCCGCAATACAGCTTCAACGCACATTACACAGCAACATGTGCTCCGCTGCAACAAGAGTTACTCTGCAACAAGCGTTACCTGGTAACGAGTATTACCCATGAAAATGTGCTACTCTGCGACTAAAGTTACGCTGTAAAACACGTTACTCTATAACGTGCATTACACAGCAACAAGTGTTACGCTGAAACTCACGTTACCCGGTAACGGGCATTACACAGCAATATGTGCTACGCTGCAACAAGAGTTACGGTACAACACACGTTGCCTTGTAACGTGCATTACGCAACTTGTGCTATGCTGCGACTAGAGTTACGTTGCAACACACGTTACTCTGTAACGTTCATTACCCAGCAACGTGTGCTCCGCTGCAACAAGAGTAACTCTGCAACATGCGTTACCCAGTTACGAGCATTTCACAGAAACATCTGCTCCGCTGCAACAAGAGTTATGGTGCAACACACTTTACGCTGCAACGTGCATTACAATATGCGTTACATTGCAATACACGTTACAGTGCAACATGTTTCACGCTTCTACACATGTTACACGTAACGCGAGTTACGATGCAACACGGGTTTCGCTGCAATATACGTTACACTGCACTGCGCGTTACACCTCAAGACACGTTTCGATTCAACACGTAATTCGCTGCAACACACGTTACATGTTTCATTGCAATATGCGTTACGCTGCAATAAGCTTTGTACTGCAATGTGCGTTACTCATATTTCATAACAACGTGCATTACGCTGAAATATGTTTTTTATTGTCGCATCAACTACATGGTCATTAGCGACAGGTATAAAGTTACAATTGTTACATTGTATTACAAGGATACACATTCCGTTGTATATACAGTTTAGATTCCAGAAAATTCTATGAGGATACAGCACAAAATTATAGAATAGAAAATATACCACGAAAACAAAGAATGCAATACAAAATACATAAATGATTACAATAGTAATTACACGATTACATAATTAATACATGATTACAATAGTAATTACAGAAGGTGCTGTGAAAAGGGTTTTCATTCTGTTATGTTATTGATTTCTTTTTGTTTCATTGTACTTCCCGTAATAAAACATGTGTTTGTATTAGCATTGAACGCAAAAATACAATTTTACAAATAGGAGACTGGTTAGTAAAAATATATCCCAAATATTTGCCATACATTTTTATCAACATTTAAAGGAAATACGTTGTTTTATAAATATATATTAACCAAAATAGTTTTTGTCCAATGTTTTTCGTCCATCAACTGCACGTTTCTATTGTGAGGTTGACGCAAATATGGGAGGCTGATGTATTGATCATCACGGCCGAGACAATAGGCGGGAAAGTCTTTTGCCTGATTACTTAATTGCCCTCTGTAGATAATAACTGCGCCATTACTCATATACTCAACAAAGCAGAATGTTCTCGGCGCAATATCAGCCTCTTCTTGTGTATGCTTCCGTTGAGACGTTCTCCCATTTATCTAGAGGTTTCACAATTCATTGGTAACAAAGATTTGTTCCTCGCTAGGTTTCCATAATGAAAATAATAAAGTAGATGAATCACGATCATAATATTTGTAGCGATATCGTTGCTAAAACTTGCAATGTGTAGTCAAAATAATACAATGTAAAATGTTTATGAACCGAATTTCTGATACATAGGACTAAGACTTATTTGCACACCAAAGGAGGAAAAGCTGGTAGTATCTGGCGTTTTATTTCTACTGAACCTTTTTTCAGGGAGTTGGAGGGTTAGACATTAACATTCTGGAAAGCTGAGAATGTCGATGTTTTCGATTTAATGATGATTTTCTGAAGGGGGAAAGAGAGAGTTTTCACCCTCCCTTTATTATTTGCGCAGTTTCGACAGAAAAAAAAATTGTGGATTCTTGATACCGAAAAGTGTGTGATTCTTTCTTATATTTGTAGTAAATTATTACTTCTAACACTTTGTGTAGCCAGGAACCACATTTGTGTGTTCTTGATACCGAACAAATCAGGTTTACGACAAAACGTTTTCATGTCTCTATGTTTGCATGCAGGAATGTATGTAAGGAATGTATGTATGCATGCATGCAGGAATGTATGTAGGTATGTATATATGCATGCAGGAATGCCTGTATGCATGCATGCATGCATGTAGGAATATATGTGTGTATGTATGCGTGCATGCAGGAATGTTTGTGTGTATGTATGTATGCATGCAGAAAAGTATGTGCGTATGTATGCAAGCAGGAATGTATGTGTGTGTATGTATGTATGTATGTATGTATGTATGTATGTATGTATGTATGTATGTATGTATGTATGTATGCATGCAGGAATGTATGTAGGTATGTATGTATAAATGCATGTAGGAATGTATGTATGACTGTCATCTGTCAATGGAGAGTCTTCTCGTCTGAGCCAATCATCGGATTTTTTCAAAGTTATTTAATTTCTCTATCCGCACGATGTTTCCGATCTCATTCACAGCTAATTTCATTGATCCCGTAAATGTAGTGCATGTTTTTATTGCGAAATGTGCCTGTGAGCTTCCCCCGATGTATGGCGAGATCCGGCGCTTACCAACACGTCGGTTTCCCCAACCAGGTATCTCTCACCTGCTGGAGACCACCCCAGCCGGAACAAGCTCCAAGCTCGCGACTGGACTCTCGTGTGTTGTATTGTGGAAAGGATGATAATCACATAAATATTATCCCTGAGGTTTCTCATAGAAATAACTAATGGTTCTAAAACAGCACGTACTTTCTCGCCCGTATTGTTTCGCAAAATTACCCGAAAAGTACTCATTTTCGAAAAAGCGGGGCCCAGCACTTTCATTACAATAGTAATTTATGAATGCCGTGTTCTTCTAACCGTAGATACTGTTGTAAAAACTAAAATGACTCTCTGAGACTATAGGGCTCACCATGAGAGTTTATTTGAGAGAGCTATTTGTACTTTTTAGAAATATATAGATATAAAAATATAATGTGACATACACGTTAAACACCATGTTAGAGGAATACGAATATCAGTACTTTTAAAATATTTTTGAAAATTAATGAAAAAGCTATTAAAGTACTGCCTTGGGTGTTCTAGAATTACGAATTTCTATCCCGTTCTCATTAAAAATTTATTTTCAGATAATCATTTTCATTATGTTTTAACGAAGGTAATGTTTGGCCTTGCCTTAAGTCTCTTGCTCACCTATACTCTTTGCACCAAGTCCTTAAAAAGCCGATATAAGACTTATTACTTGGCGTGGTATTTGAGCCCACATCAACAATTATTTTCCTTCGCTTCCAGTCTCCCGCGCAAAATCTCAGTTTCAAATGCCCGGCACCCGCACTTCAAGGCCCCTTGCAGGGCGCAAGGCCACCTCGGAACGTCGCAAGGCCGAAAGTCCACAAGGCCTTCTTGCAACCGTGGCTCATTAAGTTGCCGTCCCGCCTCTTCTTTCGCTGCTTTTGCAGGAGCCGGCTTGGCAGCTGCCGCCGCGGCGTGGTTATTACGAAATAAGTTACACCGCGCATAATTACTCGCATTCTTCACCAGATAGCGCTGCATGGGGGAAAGCGGAGGGGGGGAGGGTTCCGGGGGTGGACGCGCTTTTGCGGAGCCTCACAAATCTTGTATTATCGCCCACGCCGCCCACCCGCCCGCCCGCCTGCATGCGCGCGCGCCATCTTTCTTTTGTTTCGACCCAGGCGGCGCCACCGTCGCGGCCCGCGCCGCGGCGGGCGCTGCTCTTTTGTTAATTGTGACGATATTAGACGTTGCTGCGCCTTTGTTGGCTCAATTATTCCCCTGCCCCCCCTCTCCCCCTTCCGGCCGTGCGTCTCTTCTGGCGATAAGTCCGCTCGTCCGGGCTTTGTGGGAGCGCTCGTATTAGATTTTCTGCTTTTCTCGCGCGCGATGAGCAGGCCTGCTGCCGGTGGGGTGCAGAAGAACTAGGGGGAACAAGAAGAGGAAGAGGAGGAAGAAGAGAAGGAACAAGAGAAGGAAGAAGAGACGGAGGAAGAGGAAGAAGAGACGGAGGAAGAGGAAGAAGAGACGGAGGAAGAGGAAGAAGAGAAGGAGGAAGAGGAAGAAGAGACGGAGGAAGAGGAAGAAGAGGAGGAAGAGGAAGAAGAGACGGAGGAAGAGGAAGAAGAGACGGAGGTAGAGGAAGAAGAGACGGAGGAAGAGGAAGAAGAGATGGAAGAAGAGGAAGGAGAGATGGAGGAGGAAGAGAAGGAAAACGACAAAGAAGAAGAGGAGGAAGAGGAAGACGAAGAAGAAGAAGAAGAGGAAGAGGAAGATTAAGAAGAGGAGGAGGAGGAAGAGGAGGAGGAATAGCAGGAGAGAGCAGGAGTAAAAAGATGAGGGTAGGGAGTGCGTTGGTAACTAAGTTACAAAAGAAAGAAATGGGAAGAAGTGAAAGGCGGGAGGAGAAAGATAGAGGGTAAAAAAGTGAAAGAGAAGAGTGAAACGGATGAAAACAAATAAGAGAAAAAGGCAGAGGAGAAGTTGGAGGAAGAAACGGAAAAAATAAAAAGTTCCAAGGTGAAGTCAAGTTGTAAAAAGAAAACGAAGGAACAAGAATAGAAGTTAGTATAGCAGAGAGATGAATGAGGGAAGAGAGAGAATAGGGAGAGGAGGATGTTTAATAAGAGCAGGCGACGGAGATAAATACCGAAAATTACGAACGGCAACGGCACAAGGAAGAGCGTAAAGAAAGAAAAGAATGCGATGGAGAAACAGAAGAACACGAAACAAGAAGAAAAGTATGTAAGAAATTAGGATCAATCGGAAGACGAAGAGAAAGAAGAGAACGAGAAGACAAAGGTGGAGAGTTACTGTGGAAAACCGAGAAGACTCATTTCGCGTACATCCCCCCTCCCTGCGGCAGCACAAGCTGCTTGCCCCGAAACGTTCCCGACTATTCATTTCGTCGCAATTCGTTGGAAAATTACAAATTTTAATCTCTTGTAGCAGTTATCGTCGCAGTGGTTCGAATGAAGTGGTAGCAGCGAGGGCGTGTATGAAAGCACAGTACCATGAATGTCATCCTGTAAAATGCATTCGCGCGATTAATATTCACAGTTTCAAATGCGAGTTTTATTGGATTGCTCTGAAAATAGCTCCCTCTCGGTGAATCGACGCTAAAGTTTCGCAACATCCCACAAATGATTTCTTTGTGACGCTCTTGATGAAGTAATGAAGTTTCCAAACGCTATCACTAGTAGTTAAATGTTGATCAATCACAAATGGGAGATTGTGTTCAAATTCTGCCAGTTTGATTACGAGAATTGTTATGTAATGTGTTATATTACCTGCGGTCTTAACATTTTCAAAGTGCTACCTTATTAACGATTTTGAAATTATTAATTTAAAACAGTTTTGGTAAGTTAAAATTCTTTATGAGTGTATTAGAAGGTATTCTTATATTTATGAAATTGTGTACAATTGTTTTGAGTAAGGCGTTATTAAGGTTGTAGACGGGTAACCACGGAGATTTAAAAAAAGGCTTCTGTAAAAATGACCTTTCAGAATTTTTAATACGCACAAAAAAATCTACGCTAACAAATTTGGAAAAAGAACCAGCAAACTGTACTTGAAGATTTTGTATGAATGATAAATTGGGGGTGAAGATGAAAGGGCTTAACTTAGAGGTAACGTTTTGCACGTACTTGCGTATCCGAGTACTTGCTGTAGAGGCTGCACGAGATACTTGTCTGTGCACACAGTGACAGTTAAAACGCACCCTAGACCCACACGCCTTCGTAGTAGAAACATATAGGTGTTCTAGTGCAGTTCTGAAAACATTGGGTAGTGTAAAGTGAGCTCGGAATTGTAATCGTTCAGAAATTTGTTTTCCTTTCATTAGTAATTTGTTACATTAGCTTGTTCTGGTACTTGTCCTGGTAATAAATATGAATATATTATTTTTTGTACCTAATCTGCCTGACACAAAGCTAGAAATTCGATGCTTTTAAGAAGGCATTCAGTGTAGCAATCTCTCTCCTATGTGATGTCAGCCGTGTACACAGATTTCTCGTGCGAATCTACAACTACAGTCTTTCGAGTTCATGAGTGAAGGAAGGAAGTTAGAGAAGAAGGAAAGGGGAAGAGGAGGATAAACAAAAGAGAATGACAAAAACGACTGGATCAATGCGAAAGAGACAAGTTTCATACTGGATAAGTAACCTCAGATCCAGCAGTGACGTTAACTCGTCAGTGAAGCGATACTGCCCGGAATGTCCCAGATTCGAGTCGTGTCAGAGACCAGATCCTAATTAGATAGCTAGATCAAATTCAGCCGCTGGCTGGAGGAGAATTCCAGCGGCCGGTTGCCTGATCGATAGTTTTCCGTGGTTTCTCCGATCAACGCCAGGCGAATGCTGGAGCAGTACCCTAACAAACGGACCACGGACTGCGCGCGATCTGTCCTTCCTCTTCCTTGCCCTTCCGCTCCTTCACCCCTTACACACACACACACACACACACACACACACACACACACACACACACACACACACACTAACATGCACTACCGCACATGCCGGGAGACCAGTCAGGAGTTTGGAGCTTGCCCCGGCTGGGTAGGTTCTCTGCAGGTGGAAGACACCTGGTTGAGGAAAATCCCGCTAGGCGACGGTAGGTCAGTATCGGATCTTGTCATTTAACGGAGCAAGATTAGTGCTACATCCCGAGCAAAAAGCATGCTCTACACGTACGAAACTAATGAACTTAGCAGTTGACGTGCTGGGAGTCACAGTTAATCCATCAATCATCAATCAGGAGAACAAAGCCGAAGAGGCAAATTAAATACTGGCTGAGTTACCTTATAGTTGCCGTTTTCTCTGAGGAATCTCTGGATTTAGAGGTATCCGCAAGATCTTATGGTTCGGGTCCCGACCATGGCGGGTTTTCGTCATTAATTAAATTATTGGGTCAAATTTAGCCGCTGCCTGGAGAAGAATCCCAGGGGTCATTTGTTTTGAACGGTAGTTTTCCGTGGTTTCTCCGAGAAATATCAGACGAATTTCGGATCAGTTCCCTCACAAACTGACCACCGAGCGCCCGTGATTCTTTCTTCCATTTTCTTGTCCTACCCTGATCTGTTTCGCACAAACACACGCACACGCACACACACAAGTCCAGTAACCAGTTGAGGGAGATAATTGAGAAGAAAATCTTCCCCCAAGTCCACTTAGAAATCAGCGCCGTATCCCACCATATAGACAACTAAAGGATAAAGGGGAGAAACCGTACCCGTAGACCTTTGTCTCTTCAGTAATTTTCAGTCGCAACATTTAATTTAATTTGTTTTATTTCAAATCGTCGTTTTTACGCAAATACATTTCGCCTGTTTCAATTTGGCCAGACCTCCGGTTTGCCGATTATAAGCCTCTCTGAATATATTTAAATTGAAGGTTACTCATTTTTGATTTGGTTGCGACCAAAATAAATTTTAATTCTCCCCAATTCTCCCAAAGCCACTCCAGTTGTCAACATTCCGAGAATTAAACGTCTTTCGAAGTAGGACGCGATGGGATCACATTGCTTGTAAAGAAGGTGGCTGAAACAGTTTCGCGAAGACTCGCCTCGCTCTAGTAAAAAGCTGTTAAGATGCACGTATAAGTGATACTGACCATCAATTTAATTATGTAGGGTTGGTATTGCGACCCCAGCTGAGAGCCATTGGCGCGCAAGAGCTATCACGCTCACATTGCGAGAGAAAACGATTTATTTTCCCCCAGACAAGGTAATATTGACAACTTCACTACTCAATAATTTTTAAGCTGAGATAAACTAATAATTCTTAAATAATTGTCTTTCAGAATTTTCTCTTGTGACAAGCAAGGAAGTTATGGCCATGCTTTGAAGGCAACCCGGTTCGTTCGTCTGTGGCTCTCCCCCAAACCTCCAATGAAGCTACCGGGAGCGGTAGCTCAGTGCATCAACTGATGTCACTGCAGCGCCTCTGACCGGGAGATCCTAGGTTCCAGTCCTGACAGTGGCAGGATTTTCGACATTAGCGTGTCAGCTAGGTCGAATTCAGTCGCTGTCTGGAGAATTCTAGCGGTCGCCTGCTCTGATCGGTAGTTTTCCGTGGTTTCTGCGATCAACACCAGGTGAATGCCGGAGCAGTACCCTACCAAACGGGCCACGGCCCGTGCGCGATCTGTCGTCATTCCCCTTCCTTATCTTATCCTCTCCCCTTACACACTTTCACTAACATATATTCCGGGAGACCGGTCGGGAGCTTAGAGCTTGTCCCGGCTGGGGCGGTGCCCCGCTGGTGGGAGGGTCCTGGTTAGGGGGAAACCCCACTAGCCGACGGTAGGTCGGCGCCGGATCTCGCATCCAGCGGGGAAAGACCACAACCATCTCCCGAGGGAAAACATGCACTACACTTACGGGACTAATGACCAAATGACCGCGTCCGTTGACGCGCCCGGAAAATCGAAAAAATCAATGAATTCAATGAAGCTATTTTGCAGCATCAACACCAGTACTCCATTCAAATTGCACAGGTTTCTTCACTTGGTTAACGTTTCGTAGCATGGAACTCTGGTGCTGATGTTGCTATTTCCCGCAAGCGCAGTCACGTGACAAATTCCAGAATCTTATAGTGTTCTTTTATCAATGCTTCGTTACATTGTGGGAATACGAAGTGAACCGTTGCAAGTGGTTTGTGTTTTGCGAGACTTGTTTCTGGTTGTGTCTAACGGTTTTTTCCACTCCGTTAGCTCTTATACAGTTCATGCGAGCTATTAACATTCAGAGACCCACGATGTCCCACTCTCTATGCTATTCAGCTCTGCCGCGAAAAAAAAAGAAAACGAGATGCCACTGAAATCGCTGCTCCTCACGAAAATAATTGTAAAGTAGTAAATGAACATCAGACAAGTGGCATCTGATCTTTTATGAAAACGTTTTTAGTGCTTGTGATCATATTTTAATGCCTTTAGATGCTAAAATTATGAACAATTATGCGCGTCCGTGATGTATGAGCGCATGCAGTGCGGTACTTTTTATTTAGTTATTTATTTAGTCAAAAAAGTCAAAAACTGTATGTGACGTATGGGGGAGAAAATCATCTGCGCACGCTTTCTTGAGTTTCAGAGTCCCTTCCCAACAATTTAACTATTAATAGTTGAAAGATGAAAATAATAATAATAATAATAATAATAATAATAATAATAATAATAATAATAATAATAATAATAATAATAAATTTAAAAAAGCGAGATATTAACATTTCAAAAACTGGATATTCACCTTGTACCCACCTCTCACACGGCACCACGCACAATGATGAGCCAGCAGCTGGCTGTATGCACTCACAGTACACACACATATCGACCTCCGGTAGCTCGGCTATGTTGCCACAGGGCTACTAAAGGAAATGGGCTAGAGGACCACCTCGTAAGATGCAAATGATAGGATTCCGCCGATATATTATATAAAAAGAAATTGAACTAATATTAATTTAATGATACGAAAGCTAAAAGGAGAGTGATTATGCCTTTTGGATCAAAGTAAATAAAACTTACAATCTAATAATATACAAACCAATTATAACTTATTCTACAATTTACAAATTCAGGCTGGGCCCGAGCGATCAATTATTAACAAAAACGAAACAAATTCTAAAACTTAATTAGTAGTTTACAAAAACAAAGGTTTATAAAATTAATTGGTAAAAGATAAAATTTCTAGATACAAGTTTATACGCCTGAATGAATGAAAATTGAAGTCCAATGCAATTAATGAATGTGCATTGTTTGTGACATATCTTGAATTCGAATGTCTTTGTTAGTTCGGCAACCTCCAAGACAGAATCAGGCACCTGGTATGCGAAGGTCGTTGCCGGAGCTGGAGGCTGCAGCTTTGCCGTGCTGCGGATGTGATGCATACGTCATCCTGCATCAGCTGAGCGAACGCTCTATAATTTACAGCGAACTCTGTATTTTGAAAAATTGCAAAATTTCAACGTTTCCAATCTGCAAAAGGGAAAAAACAGATTTTTGCCTTAAACGAAATGTTCTAAAAATCAGTTTTAAAAAAATTCATACAGGATGTTATGAAAAACACGAGTAGTAGTTGCGTAATTTATGCTTTAAATTAATATAATTTATAAAAATATTCTCAAAACCCGCTCCAATTTTTTTCATTTTTTTCTATGGATATGATGGTTGATTAAAAGAATGGCGCATTCCTCATTTCCATTGAACTCGTTTCCGTTGATCCATTTTTTACAAAAATTTCAAACTTAAAAATATTGCGAGAAAGTTTGTGCTGTTGCAGCCCCTCTAGTTTACTATGTCTTCTTTCCGTGTTTTAAGAAACGAGCTGCCAACGCCGTTTGTCCAACTAACAAGCTCCGTAAAGTTCGAAGCGGCACCAGGGTGCGTGATTTCGCGCCGCTTGTGTGATCATCCGCGAGACTCCACTTAACAATGAAGTTTACGGCTCCCGTCGCGGGCGCTGCCGCCCCGCCCACACCCCCTCTTGACAAATGCCGGCGCGGGGGCGTGGCCCAGAACAATGACTGGCCGCTGCCCGGCACCTCTGCCCACGCGGCGCTGCCGTTTTGCAGGATTTTTATCTCCAGGAGAGCGAACACGGAAAGAACTAGCTTGAGGAACTTGTAGGGAAAGTTTTATAAAGCAACATTATTGAAGATTCTTCTAGAAACAGCTACTATAAAAGTGTTACCTCATAATTGAGGCGCTGAGAACAAAAATGGTGGAAGTGACGAGAACATTTTGAGGAACTTGCTTTTGAAGTTGTTTATTTAATAAAATATTACCGAATGGGTTTTCTTAATTATTAAATTTTATATGTATTGTAAATTTATATTCCACTGATCAGTGGAATCAATAGCTTATTTCCCCCTAGTAAATACCACTGTGAGCTAACACAATGGACACTAATCTTATTTTTAAGGAAATAGCACATGAATGTTTGTCTCAGTATCTCACTTAACCTTTGGGTAGCCTTGTAAAAGTAATCAAACGTGTTTTATGAGAGTTTAATGATTTCTCATCAACTCTCTGTAGATATATTTTATTATGTAAAAATATTGAATACAAAAGGAACCCAAACAAATTATATTTTACACCTACAAATATTATTTACAGACTAGTACTTGAGAAATCGGTCACCCAACCCCTTGAGAAACAAATATTGCTTTCAACCATTATCAGCTGTCTGGAATTTGAGCATGTGACTGTGTGACTGTTCTCCACGTCATTCTCTTTTTACCAAACACACTTGACTAGTCATCCCTTTAACTTTCAACCACTATTTTGTGCTACTGCCAATATTGCTTACATGAATCCATCGATATGTCCCTTATACACAAACCGTCATCGCCATCAACATCATATCGTCACCATTTTCATCGTGACTGTCATTATTTTCACCCAGACTGTCACCATTTTCCCCGTGGCTGACCATTTTCGTGTGACTGTCAACCTTTTCCGCGTGACTGTCACCATTTTCCGCGTGACTGTCACCATTTTCCGCGTGACTGTCACCATTTTCCGCGTGACTGTCACCATTTTCCGCGTGACTGTCACCATTTTCCGCGTGACTGTCACCATTTCCCCCGTGCCTATCACCATTTTCCCCGTACCTATCACCATCTTCAACGTCCCGTCACCATTGTCTTCACAGTCACCTCTTCATCATCACCGCTGTCTCTGTCACCATCTTCACCGCCCTCACCGCTGAAGCCACCAAAGACTATCTACTATCTCAGCCACCGTCTCCAGGGTACCACAGCCACAACCACAACCAACCCTACCACTTCCAATTCCACCACCACCACCACCACCACCATCGTCACCACCCCCACCGTCACCAAAAGCCGCATCGTCGCCGGTGCTTCTCCCAGGTGGCCCGATTGCGCAACGCGCGTCGGAATTTAATTTCACGCGGGGAGACAATGGCACAATACAATTACTCGACGCAATTTTGGGTCGCGCCGTTATGCTTTATTTTAGATTCAATTCGTTATTTTTTTCCCCCGGCTCGGTCGTTGGCACGACGTGACGCGGTTTTAGAGCGTTTTTTCAATTTTTAATTTTTTTCTCTCTTTTTTTCTCTCTCTCCCTCTCTCGGGCGCGCGTTCGCGAAGGCCGCGCGGTTGCGAGTAATTTGCGAGCCCGCGTCCCGTAAGAGGCCCGGGCGGGCGAGTGGGTGCGAGGGAGAGGGAGAGAAGGGCTTTTTTCCCTGCCCACAAAGGCACGGGGTGTTGAAGGGGCGTGTCCGGGCGCGGGTTGTCGTGCAGAGCAGAGCTCTTCGCGAGCGCCGCCTAAGTGTTCATACATATTGAATGAGCGCCGGGAGAGAGGGTTTTTAATGCCCTTCGCGAGAGGGGCAGAGAGGGCGTCGTGGTCTGAAGGTCCAGGGAAGAGGCGCCGCCGGCTGGAGCCGGTGTGACGCCGTAGGTGCGTGCTGGCGCTCTGTGGAGAGTAGGAGGAAGTTGTGTGCTGGGCAGTGGAAGGATAGAGTAGGTGTTTGCTACCTCTGTGGAGAGTAGTTGGATACTATTTTTGTATAGGATAGTGGATGTGTAGGGGCTCTGTATAGAGTAGAAACTTGCCAGCTGTCTGTGGAAAGGAGATGGAAGTTGTTTCTCTTCAGGTTATTGGATGTGGAGAGGCTCTCTATAGAATAGGTGTATCTCTGTGGAGAATAAGCGGATGTTGTTACTGTTCAGGTTATTGGATGTACAGAGGCTCTCTATAGAATAGGTGTATCTCTGTGGAGAATAAGCGGATGTTGTTACTGTACAGGTTATTGGATGTACAGAGGCTCTCTATAGAATGGGTGTATCTCTGAGGAGAATAAGCGGATGTTGTTACTGTACAGGTTATTGGATGTACAGAGGCTCTCTATAGAATAGGTGTATCTCTGTGGAGAATAAGCGGATGTTGTTACTGTACAGGTTATTGGATGTACAGAGGCTCTCTATAGAATAGGTGTATCTCTGTGGAGAATAAGCGGATGTTGTTACTGTACAGGTTATTGGATGTACAGAGGCTCTCTATAGAATAGGTGTATCTCTGTGGAGAATAAGCGGATGTTGTTACTGTACAGGTTATTGGATGTACAGAGGCTCTCTATAGAATGGGTGTATCTCTGTGAAGAATAAACGGATGTTGTTTCTGTACAGGATATTGGATGTGGAGATAATCTCTATAGAATGTGTCTCTCTTCGGAGAATAAGTGGATGTTGTTTCAGCACAGGTTATTGGATTTGGAGAGGCTCTCTGTAGAATAGATGTATCTCTGTGGAGAATGGGGGATGTTACCGTACAGGATTATTAGATGTGGAGATGCTCTATTAACAGAAGATGCTTGTTATATCACTGTGGAGAATAGGTAGATATTGCTTCTGTAGGAGTTATTGGATGTGTAGAAACTCTATATGCTGTAGGTGCCTACTATCTCTCTGTGGAAAGTATAAAGATGTTTCTTCTGTACTGTTTATTAGATGTGCAAAGGCTGCCTAGAGCAGATGAATGTTAGAATGAAGAAAAGGAGGGTGTTGTTTCTGCACAGTTTATTGGATGTGTGAAGACACTGTCTAGAGTAAGTTCGTGCTAGCTCTGTGGAGTGGATGATGTTGCTGTAAAGATAGTAGATGTGTACAGGCTTCATGCAGAGAAGGAGAGTGTTAGCTCTATAGAGAATAGATTGAATTTGTTTCTTTAGTATAGTTTACAGTTCTATACAGGTCAGTGTTTCCTATATAGAGTAGGACATGTAGAGATTCCTATGTATATATAAGTGCAGTTGTCTCTATTGATCATAGGTAGAGGCTGTTTCTGAATTGCGTAGTGGATGTGTAGATGATCTATATAGAGTGGGTGCATCATCGCTTTGCAGTAAATAGGTAAATGACATTTCTATACGCATGATATCGTAGGCTTCCGCGGCCAGAGTCATGATCTGGGGTGTCCGGGTGACGCCGCGTCGAAGGCTGGGGTGCCGACGTTTCGACCGACATATCGCGGTCCTCTTCAGGGCTCTTCAGGGCGCAGTACAGCCCTGAAGAGGACCGCGATATGTCGGTCGAAACGTCGGCACCCCAGCCTTCGACGCGGCGTCACCCGGACAGCCCAGATCATTTCTATACGCAGTAGTAGATGACTAAATACAGCTTAGTACAGAGCGGGTGCGTTCTAGTGAGTATGTAGCTGCTATTTCTGCACATGACGGGGCATGTCTAGAAAGTCAGTAAAGAGTACGTGAATATTATGAGTAGGTTGTACTAAAGTCAATACATTTAGGCGGCTGATGGTAATGTTCAAGGTTCTTACTATCAAATCAATTGTGCGGAAAAATAATAATCCACAGAAATTCGCGTTGTATTTCTGTGGACCGAGGTAAGATTCGTGGCAGTCACGAAAGTTCCATCGTGGAGAGGGAACTGTGGTTGAAGGAACACACTCGCCTATACAAATTGCATTTACTACAGCTGAGTAAAGGAATTGTCACATTTCTTTTGCATTTTATTTAAAATTTACACATAATCTCTAATAAACAATTATGAGCTCCCCTTGATACAAATGTGGGCTAAGCTCGTGCATTTTCAAGTGTCGCGCGCCCAAGACAGTTTTTAGTTTTCTCCAAAATTTGCAAACCTAATTGTAGATAATGAAAGGCAAAAAAGTAATAATTTACATTTAAAATAGCACCTCTAGGCGTTGCTTCCGGTGTTCAGCACTGTCTGAACAAGCGCGCTTAACCCTTCAACGGGTGTGCACGGTAGCATTTGAAGGCGGCTTTAAGTGAAAGGTGCGGGCAGCGGCACCGCGGGAGCAGGTAACCAGCTGAGCGCATCCGGCGAGACTGCTGCGGGAGCATCTCAGCTCAGGCGGCGTCGCACTTCTTTCTACGTGCTCTACCCTGAGAATGCATAGCTTCACACTAATAATAATAATATTAATAAAAATAATAATAATATCAATAATATTATGACGATAATTATGATGAATTAATATTAAGACGAATAAAATAATGACGATAAATTATTATAAATACGACATACACACTTGTATCAACAAATATTTTCAGATAATGAAATAATGTATACCACGTATGTCTGACAGTCGCAATTATTTAATGTGATATGTTGTACATAGAAAACAACGTATTGTAAATTAATTGTTTTTATAAAAACAGAAATAGGAACACTTTAATTGATGTTAAACTATTTGTATGGAAAATCACTCAGAAAGAAACAGAAAATTCGCCGTAACACACAGCCAGCGTCTGTGCACGGCACCGACAAGTGACCAGCGTCTGTAGACGGCATACCGCAAATCAAAAGAGAAACAGGTAAATGTCCCTTCCGTCCTGAGACTGCTTACCCCTAATCACAGAAACAGGTAAATATCTCTTCCGTCCTGAGACGGCTTACCCCAAATCAGAGGAGAAACAGGTAAATATCCCTTCCATCGTGAGACGGCTTACCGCGAATGGAAAAGAAAATCCATGCCGTCCAGGGATGGCATACCGCGTTTATAAGAGAAAGGAAATTGCCGTCTGTAGACTGCATACCACGCTGAAGGGTTAAAAGTGAGACTTTGCAAGAAACAGAAAATTTCACAAGAAGACGCCTTTCGCTCGCATTGCTGAAACCTGAGCACGTCATGTGGTCACTTCATTGTATCTACACGGAACGCAGAGTGTATTTTCTTCTAGTCAAGAGCGGTTACCTGCAATTTCAGTGCGTTATTGAACATCTTTGACCGTGAGCGATAGCTCAGAGCATCAACTGATGTCACTGCAGCGCCTCTGACAGGGAGATTCTAGATTCGAGTTCTGACGGCAGCAGGATTTTTGAAACTAGCTTTTCAGCTAGGTCGAATTCATTCGCTGTCTGGAGGAGAATTCTAGCGACCGGCTGCTCTGATCGGTAGTACGTATAACGCCAAAAGATGACTCGCAATATCATTCTTGAAATATTTAGTGTTTGCAAACATTCTGACACTTCCAAATGCTGACAACATCCCACTTCCAGAGCCAAAATCATTGGATGCTGTTAAAATACGGTTTAAATTATTCTCAATTCCATCTTTATTACTCTCCCAACAAATTTTAATTATAATTTTGATGTATTAACAGAAGGGTATGTGTGCTGTAGTCATCTAAGTTTGGTATTGTATTTTCTTCTAGTCAAAAGCTGTTACCTCCAATTTCAGTGCATTATTGAACATCTTTGCCGGTCACGTAATATTCTCTCCTTGTACGCAAATTGCTACATATTCACGCAGTAAAGTGGAGTCCTAGCTGACGTGATCCACGCGGAGGTTGGTAAAAACACGTAAATATAACGCCGAAAGATGACTCTCCATATTATTCTTGAAATAGTGTTTGCAAACATTCTGACGCTTCCAAATGCTGACAACATTCCACTTCAGGAGCCAAAATCATTGGATGCTGTTAGAATACGGCAGAAAATATTCCCAATTCCATCTTTATCGCTCTCCCCACAAATTTTAACTAGTATTTTGATGCATTAACAGGAAAGTATGTGTCCTGTAGTCATCGAAGTTTGGTATTGTCCCAAATAAGCTGCTTTTTTGCTTTAAGAAGTAATTCATTAGCCTATATACATGTAATACGTAATATCACTTGGAATTTATTTGGTACTTCTGTATGGACACCGGCAATGCCAATTAATTTTGATTCCCATATTGGCATCAGAGACCTGATGGAGACATTAAAAATTTAATTCCTGATCCACTAACTTCAGGGTTTGGAAGAACACAAGAGTTTGCGTATCTCAGTGGGAGGTAAAATTTTAAAGTCGGTCTCTTGTATTTGAGCCTGAAATCAAAAGAAGTGTTTATGTTCCTAATTGATAAATTAAAGGGTATTTCTTATACGGTGGAGATATCTATGGTGCCAGGAAGAAAACTGCTAAGTTGGTGATTTCAAAAAGAATTGTATTTTATTTTCCTGTAATCAGTTCATGAGTAATTTTATTCTTCATTCCGAAAATTCTAATTTATATATAAACCCAAATGTGTGTTAAAGCTGTTGGTATTACGGTTGGTATTCGAATGACTGGCAATACAATGCGTTTAAGTAAACTTAATAATCTATAATTTACACATAGTAAATAGTTATTTATGTACCAAGGGCTCTATAAGGGAGCATTAGAACCAGTTAACACCCGTGGTTGCAAGGAAGGTTTTATTTTCTACTTAATTTTCTTTACGCAGATATCCGTATTTACTACTGAACTAGATGTTAAGTTGACACTATCTTTTCATATTTTACTTCCATAATTCCCACCATAAGCAAACCTTTAGCATAATTCAATTGTTTTAATACTTATAAACAAAAAAACAGCTTCAATTTTTTATAGAAAACATATCACATTTTTGTTTTATTAATGGACAAAAATGTGATATGTTGTCTATAAAAAATTGAAGCTGTTTTTGTTTATAAATCATATATAAAAGACAACCTTTACAAAATATTAACATGAATATTTTAATATTTATGAGTCAACGCGGTGCTGCCAGGCAGAACACTTCGCTCCCGCCAGCAACGCCACTGAAGATGCATGCCACAGTTGCAAGGGAAACGTATGGACAAGTCCCCGTTAGAGCACGGCCTACAAACCCGGAAATGTCAAATAATTTAGAAACCGGCCGTGAAAGCCTACATTGTATGTTTCAATATTGTCCTTGATTAAAGTTTCCAAACCAATTTTTACAAAATCAGTTTTTAGTTTTCGTTTTATTTCACTTGTACAACGTTTCGGAGATCATATGTGTTGCCATCATTAGAAACATGTACAAATGGTAGTTAGAATTGGCAGCTAAAATACGATAATAAAATGAGTTGAATGGTTCTGGAGTTTAGGTCATAAGAAAGAAAACATACACTTTACGTTGCCGACGTTTCTACCTTATATTTCGCCTTCATCAGGGCTACAGAACAGATTGCAAGGGTCAAGAATCAGTGAGTATAATAAAATACCAACATTATTTTATATATAAAATTTTAGAATAAATAAATGAAAGACATAACTAGAGGCAAGAATAAAGAGAGAAGAATGAATGACATAAGCATATGCATACAAGCATACTCTAGACAGACATAAGCAGAATAGTTCTGGAGATTCCTTGTTCCATCGCGCACAAGCGAGAGGAAATCCTGATTGGCTGGTGCGGCGACTTCGCCCGCAGACCTGTAAGGCCCAGGGTCACCCGGCGCCCTGGGACGCACGGCAGGTCTGCAGCAGCCGAGCAATACGCTAGAGATGGGGGGGGGAGGGAGGGGCAGGCAGGACCGGAGAGAATGGAGGAAGAGAGTCCTTTGCGACGTTTTGTCCGCCGTCGCTGACGTCACCGGGCTTTTTCCTTTTCTTTCCGCCGGCGGCGGCGGCACCGTGACGCAAGGGGGCGTGGCACGCTGCGCAACCTGTGTAATGGGCGGCGCACGGTTTGTTCCGCGCACCTGCTATTGGCGCGATGGGGTTGTGGCGGGTTAACACATACTTTTCTTTAATTGGTTATTTAAGGTCGCATCAACATCAAGGTCATTTGCGAACACTATTGGAGTTATCGTTATTGTAACTATAAAGATGAAACGATATGGTGATAATAAGTCGTGAAAGGACGAACACAAACACAACCATCTCGAGGCGGGACTCGAACCCGCGAGCTTCGGTCCCAAATCACTACGAAACTACTGCGCGATCTCGGCTACCGGGCTGACATACTTTAATATAACGCGACATTTCGAGAAACGCGGTTTTGGAGGTAACGCGTACTTCGGATTAACTTTGTGTACTTTGAAGTAACGCGTACGTTTGAGTAATGCTTACTTGGAGTTACGCGTACTTGGAGTTACGCGTACTTGGAGTAACGCGTACTAGAAGTAACGGTAGTTGAAGTAACGCGTTAGTACGCGTTAACGCGAAGTAACGGTAATTGGAGTAACGCGTACTTGGAATAACGCGTACTTGGAGTAACGCGTACTTGGAGTAACGCGTACTTGGAGTAACGCGTACTTGGAGTAACGCGTACTTGGAGTAACGCGTACTTGGAGTAACGCGTACTTGGAGTAACGCGTACTTGGAGTAACGCGTACTTGGAGTAACGCGTACTTGGAGTAACGCGTACTTGGAGTAACGCGTACCTGGAGTAACGCGTACCTGGAGTAACGCGTACCTGGAGTAACGCGTACCTGGAGTAACGCGTACCTGGAGTAACGCGTACCTGGAGTAACGCGTACCTGGAGTAACGCGTACCTGGAGTAACGCGTACCTGGAGTAACGCGTACCTGGAGTAACGCGTACCTGGAGTAACGCGTACCTGGAGTAACGCGTATTTGGAGTAACGCGTATTTGGAGTAACGCGTACTTGGAGTAACGCGTACTTGGAGTAACGCGTACTTGGAGTAACGCGTACTTTGAGTAACGCGTACTATGAGTAACGCGTACTTTGAGTAACGCGTACTTTGAGTAACGCGTACTTTGAGTAACGCGTACTTTGAGTAACGCGTACTTTGAGTAACGCGTACCTGGAGTAACGCGTACCTGGAGTAACGCGTACCTGGAGTAACGCGTACCTGGAGTAACGCGTACCTGGAGTAACGCGTACCTGGAGTAACGCGTACCTGGAGTAACGCGTACCTGGAGTAACGCGTACCTGGAGTAACGCGTACCTGGAGTAACGCGTACCTGGAGTAACGCGTACCTGGAGTAACGCGTATTTGGAGTAACGCGTATTTGGAGTAACGCGTACTTGGAGTAACGCGTACTTGGAGTAACGCGTACTTGGAGTAACGCGTACTTTGAGTAACGCGTACTATGAGTAACGCGTACTTTGAGTAACGCGTACTTTGAGTAACGCGTACTTTGAGTAACGCGTACTTTGAGTAACGCGTACTTTGAGTAACGCGTACTTTGAGTAACGCGTACTTTGAGTAACGCGTACTTTGAGTAACGCGTACTTTGAGTAACGCGTACTTTGAGTAACGCGTACTTGGAGTAACGCGTACTTGGAGTAACGCGTACTTGGAGTAACGCGTACTTGTAGTAACGCGTACTTGGAGTAACGCGTACTTGGAGTAACGCGTACTTGGAGAAACGCGTACTTGGAGTAACGCGTACTTGGAATAACGCGTACTTGGAGTAACGAGTACTTGGAATAACGCGTACTTGGAGTAACGCGTACTTGGAATAACGCGTACTTGGAGTAACGCGTACTTGGAGTAACGCGTACTTGGAGTAACGCGTACTTGGAGTAACGCGTACTTGGAGTAACGCGTACTTGGAGTAACGCGTACTTGGAGTAACGCGTACTTGGAGTAACGCGTACTTGGAGTAACGCGTACTTGGAGTAACGCGTACTTGGAGTAACGCGTACTTGTAGTAACGCGTACTTGGAGTAACGCGTACTTGGAGTAACGCGTACTTGGAGAAACGCGTACTTGGAGTAACGCGTACTTGGAATAACGCGTACTTGGAGTAACGAGTACTTGGAATAACGCGTACTTGGAGTAACGCGTACTTGGAATAACGCGTACTTGGAGTAACGCGTACTTGGAGTAACGCGTACTTGGAGTAACGCGTACTTGGAGTAACGCGTACTTGGAGTAACGCGTACTTGGAGTAACGCGTACTTGGAATAACGCGTACCTGGAGTAACGCGTACTTGGAGTAACGCGTACCTGGAGTAACGCGTACCTGGAGTAACGCGTACCTGGAGTAACGCGTACCTGGAGTAACGCGTACCTGGAGTAACGCGTACCTGGAGTAACGCGTACCTGGAGTAACGCGTACCTGGAGTAACGCGTACCTGGAGTAACGCGTACCTGGAGTAACGCGTACCTGGAGTAACGCGTATTTGGAGTAACGCGTATTTGGAGTAACGCGTACTTGGAGTAACGCGTACTTGGAGTAACGCGTACTTGGAGTAACGCGTACTTTGAGTAACGCGTACTATGAGTAACGCGTACTTTGAGTAACGCGTACTTTGAGTAACGCGTACTTTGAGTAACGCGTACTTTGAGTAACGCGTACTTTGAGTAACGCGTACTTTGAGTAACGCGTACTTTGAGTAACGCGTACTTTGAGTAACGCGTACT